>AWOL01S0005204.1:123481-197174 GCA_000715115.1 Nicotiana otophora
GGGGGGGGTGAAAAAATTGTATTAGTTTCAATAGCATTTGACATATTGGACCAAACTCGTCATAAAATGAGGTGTCGAATTATAATTTATCTGGTCCAAAGTTGAAATTATATTTAACTTTTTTACTTTTAGTCGCTACTACGCAGCAATTTAAGAAAATTAAAAGAAAACATAAAATATAGCTTGCAGTCTCAAAGTACAAACTATAGGAGAATATCTTTCCAGATTAATACGACATCATTTGAACTTTAGACCGGATAAATTATAATTGGGCTGTTGAGAATTTGGCGCATATGTCAAATGCAAACTTTGGAGGGCAAAGTACAAAAATAGGCCACAAAGTGGTCCGTCTTGAATATTTTTTAAGCTTGTCCTATGACAGATTTTCAAGTTTAACAAGTATTGTCTCTTGCTTGGCCCCCACAATACTTTTAATTTTTGAACTTGACGTTTTGCCCATGATGGAAGCGGGGTCACAAATTAAAGATCATCTCAAAAAATATTATTTTTCTGTAATTTTTTGAACTTTATATCGGGTAAATTATAGTTGAACTGCTGATTTTATGGCGAATTTTGCCTAATCTGTCAAATGCTAATGAAACTAGCCAAATATATTCATCCTCTATTTAAAGTATATATTATCTAACTAGTCTTACCGTACGTGTATTGAACGTGTTGCTTGTTTCGATGAATAATTTTTTTGAATCTCACACACACACATTATATATAATTGTGCTTGATGTCTTATTTTAAGTACCTGAATTTGATGAATAAAGTAATTATGCACAGTAAATAAATTAATTAGAATAATTTATTCTTATCAATATTTTTTTATAATAACAAAAAAATCAAATTTATTTACACAATTAAGAATGAAAGAGAATAAAAGCTATGATATATACCATGCATCGAATATAAAAAATTATTTAAAATAGAGGTATATTTATAATATACATTATATACGTTTAAAAACTTTGCTCAATTATTTTATTCTAATATTATATATGGTTGAAAATCAATTTTTTTACTTTATAACTAAAATTTATTTATTTTATAGTAAGTCCATATAGAGCAAAAAGAGAAAAATATTAAAAGATAAAAGTTGATAATTTAGAGAGTAAAATAGGTATTTGACCACTAAAAGTTTAAAAAATCTATTTGGATGACTTTCTGAGTACTATAAAAATAGTTAAGTGATATTTCGTTTACAAAAAAAAAAAAAAACTTTATTAGATAATTTAACTATTTGAACAATAGACTTAATTATATTGGATCGCTGATACCGTAATTAACAATTCTGAGGTGGGTAATTTGGCGATCTCCTCTTTCAATACCAACCGATTAAATTCAACAGGGTAGCTAATAAAGTCTCTAAACTTAAACTAACAACCTATTAAATAATTAATTAATTAATGCTTCTAGTACCCTATCATCTGTGCTGTTTAAGAAGTCAAATTAAAATTAGATGTATATTATTATATATATCAAATATTGAGAAATTGAAATGCTTCTGGAACCCCTATAATATGTCATTGTTAAGAAAATATTTAGCTAGAAAGATGATTTATTTTTAAGAAAATATAAAGAGACAACTGATTGTGATTTTTGTCGGGACAGAATTAAAAGATGCACAGTGCAGCTCATACTTCCACTTGCTTTCACTTTCAAATCGTCTCATGTTTTTCGTTTGCTTTGCGACCTCTAAAAGTGATGACTCGATCCATAGGCTAATCGTTGTTCCACGACTACACTTGAAGCCGCAGATGTTGACCTAAACCAATTCCCACAACCACCACGTGGACTTCATTACTCTTGCCACGTCGACGCCCTATACCACGAGGAATATAATAAACTTTATATATATTAAATCGACAAGGTGGGTTGCTCTGATGGTAAGCACCTTCCACTTCCAACCAAGAGGTTGTGAGTTCGAGTCACCCTAAGAGCAAGGTGGGAGTTCTTGGAGGGAAGGATGTCGAGGGTCTATTGGAAACAGCCTCTCTACCCCAGGGTACCTTCCCCAGACCTCACTAGTGGGATTATACTGGGTTGTTGTTGTTGTTGTTGTTGTTTATATATAGTTAAAAATACACATTTGCACATTACATTTTAAGCAATTGTTTTAATATCCAAACACGAGAATCAAGATTTTATCTACATATTTATTTAAAAAGAAACTGCCAATAGTTATACACATCTGTAAAATGAAGAATACTTGACGAGAGACTTGTGTTGTGGAAACTTAACATATAGACTACAGTAAATAATACTAATGTTAACAGTTACACAATTTTCCATTTGAACCAAATTTTGTTACAAGATAATGCTGTGAAAGAATTAGTTCATTTAGCGAACTGAACCAGAGCTAATTAAATTAATTTATAGTGTCAAATCAAACCACTGGTTGGCCATAACCATTTACTTCCATACGCTGCATGTCAAGAGCACAAAGAGAGACAACTAAAAATATGCCAACGCTGTAATGAGACAAATTAAAGGACTGGAAAATTGTTCATTTCGTGATTAATAAGAAAGTAATCATTGAATGAAAAGAAAACTATACACTATTTAATTATCCCCTAATTATCAAGTACAAAAAGCACCAACGTCGTCATGACTCATAACTCATATTGGGCGATTTGGCTTCATGCATTATCATATTCTTCATCCCAATATAACAACAAACCAAATTTATATCTTGGAATATCTTGTTACCTTTTGGTGGGCTCCTCCTCCTGTTATTATAATTTGCTGTTCTAAATGTTTTTTTTAATGTTTTCTTCCTTGAGCTTCCCAGAAATATTCGTATTTGGAACTATTTCTTTGTCAAACCAAGAATGACAATCGGATTGTGTAGGATTTAATTTTATCTTCTGCTAGCTTATAAGCTATATAATCATATAGCAATATGGAGTTTATTAGAAAACTAATTAACGTTCCACCGAAATACAACAACAACAACAACCTAGTATAATCCTACTAGTGGGGTTTTGGGAGGATAATGTGTACGCAGACCTTACCCCTATCCTGGGGTAGAGAGACTGTTTCCGATAGACCCTCGGCTCCCTCCCTCCAAGAACTCCACACCTTGCTCTTGGGGTGACTCGAACTCACAACCTCTTGGTTGGAAGTGGAGGGTGCTCACTACTAGATCAACCCACTCTTGTAAAAAATGCAAGGTTATGTTTTTCCGATCAAACATTTGACAACTTACACTAAATCAAGCATCTATTTTATTTTTTGATTGTTTTACTTAATTTAATTGGCATTTCTAAACTGTATTTTATCCACAAGCAGTCCTTCGCTATAAAAGTGAAAATCAACTTCTGAACGAAAACTTATGCGTTCTTTCAGTAAACGTGATTGTATAATATACTAAAAATTTGTTTAATATTAAAAACAAAACATGTTTTAATATATACTATGTTTGGAGAAATTAAAAATAGGGATAGCTCGCATATGCTTTTTTGGATTAGAATGAACCATGATGTGTTATCAAAAGTCTTATACCCCAAAAAAGTTTCATCAAGAACTCATAATTTCTCTAGTCTTCGCACGTTTTTTTTTTGTGCAATTTGCATGCAGTGAAATAAATTATTAGACTGGTTAAATGATTGCAGACCGTGGGGGGTCAGGATTGGCTGTCTCTAATTATTCACCGCCCAACCATTTTCTTGACTCTCGTCATTCATTTGTCTTTTGCAAGTGCATGTATTAATTGAAATGACTAAAGCAATTAAGGATCAGATTTAAGTTTTACTCAACCTATTCCAAAATGAACAAACAAACGAAAATGACTTCAATTTAAGATCTTTGCTGTTAGGTGAGCTTCAACTATTGCGACCTCTGATATATATAAGCATAAAAAGGATTGAAGAATGAGATTCTCAACTTAACAATCGATATAGTGAAACATTAGTATAAGGACTCCGTGCCTTGATATTGATGTTTCACTGTTTTGAAAAAGGGTTGTAAAAGATTTCTAAGGTTGGATCCTTATATAAAACGAAATTGGCGTAAAATTAACATCATCTGAACACAATTTTCTGAAAGTTGGAGTGCATCATCCTTGGTGCTTGCCAACCAGACATGTTATAAATTTGGTTGGTGTATCAAACTTCTTGCCTTCCTCTTATTTAAAGTATAATTTATCGGAGGCAAAAGTTAAATATGCATGGGACAACTGACAAAAAAAAATGATAATTAATATTATTGAGTAGAGTTAGTTACGAGAGGGGTATTTTAGACAATACACACACATGTGAGAGACACGTGAGTGGTGGTTAAGTTGTTAAATATTGTTGTACACTGTAATTGTGCATTAAAAAATGAAATCATTTTCTGTTTCTTCCTCTCTATTCTCCGAATACTCTAGATTTTAGGGTTCAAATTTTCATGCAAATATAGATTCTACCATGCTATTAGAGCAGGTCGTCGCAATTGTGACGAAAATTTGTAAGATCTGAACATCGAACATTGTTAGAAGCTTGAATTCAATCAGACATGGGAAAAACGACGAGTCTTCAAATTGATCACAATCATCCTCTGTTTTTAGCAGTTACAGATACGCCTGGAGTGACATTGCATGGTATCAAGCTCACTGGACCTGAAAATTATAATTTGTGGAGTAGATCGATGCGCATGGCACTTTTGGTGAAGAACAAGTTAGGGTTCATAGAAGGAACCTGCTTGAAAAGCTCTTACAAAGGAGAATTGGCGAATCAATGAGAAAGATGTAACGCAATTGTTCTCTCATGGATAGGACGCACAGTCTCTACAAAATTACAGCCGAATATCATTTATGCATCAAATACAAAAATAGTATGGAATGAGTTCAAGGAGAGGTTTGATAAATATAATCTCACTCGTTTCTACCTTCTGTGGATACAAATTGGATTATTAAAGCAAGGTATTGTCTCTGTAACATCATACTATATGAAAATGAAAGACCTTTGGGATTAAATTGACCGGTTAGTTCTAACACCTGGTTGTGATTGTGAAGAGACTAGGCATTTTATTGAATAATTTAAAAATCTACGTTTACTACAGTTCCTAGTTGGCCTTAATGAAAGTTACAGTCAAGTAAGAAGTCAGATATTGCTTAAGACACCAGTGTTGACTATAAACCAGGCTTGTGCTTTGGTTATTCAAGAGAAAAGCCAACGAGAGCGAAATGTGCTTGAAGTAAATAGGGAGCCCTTAACTATGATGGCAGGACATAATCAAGGATATAAGGCTAAGAAGATTGGGCTAATTTGCGTGCATTGTGGATACAAAGGACACCTCAAAGAAAATTGTTACAAAACTATAGAATATCCTCCTGACTTTAAAAACAAGAAGAAATAACATGGCTAAGGAAATAGAGCTTATGCTAACATGATATCAGACGAGACTACAAGTTTTTCTCAGAGCCAACCACAGGGATAATTTTTCACTGAAAGCCAGTACAAACAGATATTAGAGCTTCTGAACAAAACACTTGCAAGTGATGGCCATACACTTATGGCAGGTATAACCACATTACTGTCCAATGCATCCTTTTGTGAATGAATAATAGATACATGAGCATCTTATCATATTACATGTCATAAGGAGATTTTGTCTAACTTAGAGAACATTAAGCAGCAAAGGAATCATAAGGTGCAGGTTCCAACAGGTAGCAAGTGCTCAGTAACATACAAAGGAAATGCTTCTATCCTAGGAGGCTGTGAGCTAAAGGATGTGTTATATGTTCCAGATTTTAAATTTAATTTGTTATCAGTCTCCAAATTGACCAAGGAGTTGATATGTTAGGCCCTATTCTTCCCTGACTTTTGTGTATTACAGGTTCTTTACAATGGGAAGGTGATGGGGATTGGTAGGGAGGATTGTGGACTTTATGTACTCAAGTGGAGAGACAAGCCTGTAGTAGCAATGGTTACTAAGGAGACTGATGAATCCAACCTTTGGAACATGAGATTAGGACATCCATCAATAATAGCAATGAAGCACATTTATGTCTTGAAGAATAAAGTAATAGACACCATGCAACATAACTGTGAAGTGTGTCCTTTAGCTAAGCAAAGTAGATTGAAATTTCCTCTTAGTAGTAGCAAAATTGATTGTATTTTTAGCCTATCCTATGTTTGGGGTCCTCACAAGTTACCTATATATAATAGAGAACATTACTTCCTTACAATTGTGGATGATTTTAGTGGGTATACCTGGGTGTGCTTATTGCAGTCAAAGTCTGGAGTTGTAACAGTGTTAAAAGATTTTCTTATAATGATAAAGACTCAATTTGATATGAATGTGAAAGTGTTAAGGTCTGACAATGGGAAAGAGTTCTTTAACTCTAGCTGCAATGAGTTGTTAGCATCTTTAGGCATTGTGCATCAAAATAATTGTCCATACACACCCCAACAGAATGGGGTGGTGGAAAGGAAACACAGGCACATACTTGAAGTCGCCAGAGCATTAAACTTTCAAAGTTCTCTACCTAGCAGATCTGGGAGATTGCATCAAAACATAGTATATCTGATCAACAAGTGGCCTACATCTCTATTACAAGGAAAGTCTCCTTATGAGGTATTGTATAATAAACCACATGTTATTGATCACTTGAAGGTGTTTGGATGTTTATTCTTTGCTAGCAATTTACCAAAGGGAGACAAGTCTGTAAAGAGGGCAAGAAAATCAGTCTTTATAGGTTACTCAGAAGTTTAGAAAGGTTATAGGTTGTTTGACTTAGAAACTAAAACTATCTTTGTGAGCAGAGATTTCATTTTTAGAGAACACATCTTTCCTTTCAAAGAGAATGCAACCACTTCAGAAGACTGCCTTTCTACCAAGTATTTTTACCAATACAGTCTGACTCCTCATCACCTACACCTACTACTAACTTACAGGAATCACACACAGCCACAGATGCTCACATTCAACCTACAGACACCACTCCAGTCCTAGGAGATATCAGTACACCTGCTGCAGAAGGAGTGGAGATTGGCCATGCAACGCAAAATACAGAAGCAATTGAGGTTGAGAATGAAGTGCAAGATACCTCAGCTGAATTGATCCCAGACTCTGAACCAAAGATCCCAGTTGTTCCTGACACTAGCATGCTGGAACCTATTGATGCTCAAGGTTCCAGGAAAACCACTAGAACCTCAAAACCTCCAGTTTGGCTAAAAGACTATCAAACTACCAAGAAATTCTCTGGTCATTGCTTGTATCCATTGTATGACACCTTGACATATGCTAATCTCACAGCAGGCTATCAAGCATACTTGTAGGCTTTCTCAGTCAAAGTTGAACTAGTACTCTTCAGCAGGCTTCCATTGATAGCAGATGGGTTGCAACAATGCAATAGGAGATCAAGGCTCTTAAGGACAATAATACTTGGGAGATAGTGGACTTACCAGCTGGGAAGCAGACCATTGGGTCAAAATGAGTATACAAAATTAAATACAAGGCTAATAGAGAGGCAGAAAGATACAAGACAAGGCTGATTGCCAAAGGATATAATCAAAAGGAAGGGTTGGACTACCATGACATATTTTCCCCTGTAGCAAATATGGTCACTGTCAGGAATATTATAAGCATAGCTGCTGCCAAGGGCTGGCTTTTATATCAAATGGATGTTAGCAATGCCTTCATACAAGGAGATCTCTATAAGGAGGTTTACAAGTAGTTGCCTCAGGGATTTCATAAGCAGGGGGAGTTGAAAGTGTGCAAGCTTATAAAATCTCTCTATGGCCTCAAAGAGGCATCCATACAATGGAACATAAAGCTCACTGATGCACTAGTTCAGAGTGGCTACAAACAAAGTGCACTCGATCACTCCCTATTCACAAAGCAGTAATGAAAAGCGATTGTAACGATCCGGCGGGTAATTTTGAGAGTTGTAGCCCTATTCCCCCATTTACTGCTTGTTTTATGACTTACAGAGGTAGCTGGTTCGGGTCCGAAGAGGTTTCAACATGAGTTGAGATACTTAGTCTTAAGGGTTAGAAGCTTAAGTTAAAAAGGTTGACTGGATATTGACTTGTGTGTAAATAACTCCGAATTGGTTTCAATGGTTTCGTTAGCTCCATTGGGTGATTTTGGACTTAGGAGTGTATCCGGATAGTGATTTGGAGGTTCGTAGTTGAATTAGGCTTGAAATGGTGAAAGCAGAAAATCTAGAAGTTTGACCGAGAGTGGACTTTGTGGTTACTGGGCTCGGATTGGGGTTCTGGAAATTGGAGTAGGTCCGTGGTGTCATGTGTGACTTGTGTTATAAATTTGAGGTCAATCGGACGTGATTTGATAGGTTTGAGCATCGAATGTGGAAGTTAGAAGTTCAAAAGTTCATTAGGCTTGAATCGGTACATGATTTGTGATTTTAGCGTTGTTTGATATGATTTGAAGGTTCGACTAAGTTCGTATCGTATTTTAGGATTTGTTGGTATATTTGGTTAAGGTCTCGGGGGCCTCGGGTGGATTTCGGGTGGTTAACGAATGCAAAATGGGACTTAGAGCATTGCTGAAGCTGGGAGCCTTCTAGTATGATCACACCTACGAGGGTATTAGCCGCAGGTGAGATGCCGCATGCGCGACTGATGTAGCGCAAGTGCGGAACTAGGCTGGCCTGGGGTGTGACACAGGTGCGAGTGGTCGCCCGCATCTGCGAGCAAGGCTCCGCAGATGCGAAGAAGTGGATGGTAGGCTGTCTTTGCAGAAGCGGAACTTGGAGCACAGGTGCGGACCCTGTGGACTTAATTGACTTCCGCGTGTGGATATTTGGCCCGTAGGTGCGAAAGCACTAGGCAGTGTTTAAAATATGAGGGTTTCGTGATTTTCATCATTTTGGACATTTCAAGCTCGGTCTTAGGCAATGTTTGAGAGGGATTTCGAATGGATTCTTTAGGTAAGTCACTTGTGCTTAAATTTATTCAATAATTATGCTTCCCCAATGAATTTTTCACCTAGTTTGTGTGTTTTTGAGGTGTAATTTTGGAAGTTAGAGGGTAGGGATTTGGAAAGCCTGATTTGGGAATTTGAGTGACGACATTTGGTGTCTAATTTTGGTAAATTTGGTATGGTTGGACTCTTGGTTGAATGGAATTCCGGATTTTGTAACTTTTATTGGATTCTGAGATGTGGGCCCGGGACCATATTTGAGTTGACTATTTGACTTTTAATTATAAACTTAGTATTTTCTTATGGAATTGATTCCTTTAGCTCATGTTGATTGTATCGAACTGATTGTGGCTAGATTTGAGGCATTTAGAGACCGTCTTGAGGTAAGGGCATGTTGGAGTAGAGTTTTGCATAGTTTGAGGTAAATAAGACTTCTAAGCTTGGTTCTGAGGGTATGCAACCCTGAATTACGTGCTATGTGATTGATGTTGAGGTTATGCGCATGCTAGGTGACGGGCATGTAGGCGTGCACCGTAGAAATTGTGATTTAGTCGATTCCCTGGAACTTCGTAGCTATTTTATCTGAACATTTTTTGCTGTACTCTATGTGTTAGAGCGCTTGAGCTGTGATTCATATTAGAAATCATGTTTAGGCTATATGCTGGTACTATTGGGACCCACAATAGTCGTTATTTGCTGTTGAGTTATCTCTTTAATTGCAGTTGTGTACTTAGTCAGATTCATCATTACGTGTCCTATCTCAGTCTCTGTTATCGTATATTGTTACATATTTTATCATTGATTAGGGTTGCTTAGCATGAGTGTTGTGAACTCGAGAGACTGGAGAGATTGGTGATTGAGTTAGGGCGTGAGTGTCATGCTATGAGTGATATCTATATATATGTGGATCGGGTTGCACAAGGCTTATGGCTATACATATGTGGATCGGACTGCACACCGCAACAAGCCTTATGGCTATATATACGTGAATCGGGTTGCACGCTGCTATATATGTATGTATATATATATATATATATATATTTGTGTGTGTGTGTGTGTGTGTGTGTGAGGAGGGGGGGATCGAGTTGCTCGCCGCAACAGGCCTTATGGCTATATGTAGATCGGGTTGCACGCCGCAGTAGGTATCGTATAGTACTGAGTGACCGAGTGTCACGAGAGAGAATTGAAATGGACAGATTGAGTGCTCTAAGAGTATGAGTACTTATGATTTCACTGTGTTGCATCACATACGGTATTCATATTGGCATGTAGCTATAGAGATGGCATACTCTTATTGTCGTGTGTATTTATTAATTCCGGGAACTAAACTTCTATTATTCTATTCTCTTATAGATGGCGAGGACACGTGCTACAAGACAAGACAAATAGCCACCAGTACCACCAGCTAGGGCCACGAGAGGTTGGGGTCACGGTAGGGGAAGAGGTACAGCTCGTATAGCAGCTAGAGCAGCATCTGCAGATCCACCAGTTGCCCCAGCTCATGAGTAGGTTCCACATGTGGTTGAGCCTGTGGGACCAGCTCAGGCACCAGCTGTGCCTGTTGTGATTTTAGGCCTTCAGGAGGCTCTAGCCCTGATATTGACTGTTTGCACTGGCCATGCTCCGGTGGTCTCAGTTCCGGCCGCAACAACCACTTCTAGGCCGGGGGAGGTACTCAGACTCCCGCCGCTCATACTCCAGAGCAGGTGATGCAAGGACTTCAGACACCGGGGGTACTACCAGCCCAGCCGATTATAGTTGCTCAGGCCCATGTTGGTCCCGTTATGACTGATGATGAGCAGAGGAGNTAGAGACCGTCTTGAGGTAAGGGCATGTTGGAGTAGAGTTTTGCATAGTTTGAGGTAAATAAGACTTCTAAGCTTGGTTCTGAGGGTATGCAACCCTGAATTACGTGCTATGTGATTGATGTTGAGGTTATGCGCATGCTAGGTGACGGGCATGTAGGCGTGCACCGTAGAAATTGTGATTTAGTCGATTCCCTGGAACTTCGTAGCTATTTTATCTGAACATTTTTTGCTGTACTCTATGTGTTAGAGCGCTTGAGCTGTGATTCATATTAGAAATCATGTTTAGGCTATATGCTGGTACTATTGGGACCCACAATAGTCGTTATTTGCTGTTGAGTTATCTCTTTAATTGCAGTTGTGTACTTAGTCAGATTCATCATTACGTGTCCTATCTCAGTCTCTGTTATCGTATATTGTTACATATTTTATCATTGATTAGGGTTGCTTAGCATGAGTGTTGTGAACTCGAGAGACTGGAGAGATTGGTGATTGAGTTAGGGCGTGAGTGTCATGCTATGAGTGATATCTATATATATGTGGATCGGGTTGCACAAGGCTTATGGCTATACATATGTGGATCGGACTGCACACCGCAACAAGCCTTATGGCTATATATACGTGAATCGGGTTGCACGCTGCTATATATGTATGTATATATATATATATATATATATTTGTGTGTGTGTGTGTGTGTGTGTGAGGAGGGGGGGATCGAGTTGCTCGCCGCAACAGGCCTTATGGCTATATGTAGATCGGGTTGCACGCCGCAGTAGGTATCGTATAGTACTGAGTGACCGAGTGTCACGAGAGAGAATTGAAATGGACAGATTGAGTGCTCTAAGAGTATGAGTACTTATGATTTCACTGTGTTGCATCACATACGGTATTCATATTGGCATGTAGCTATAGAGATGGCATACTCTTATTGTCGTGTGTATTTATTAATTCCGGGAACTAAACTTCTATTATTCTATTCTCTTATAGATGGCGAGGACACGTGCTACAAGACAAGACAAATAGCCACCAGTACCACCAGCTAGGGCCACGAGAGGTTGGGGTCACGGTAGGGGAAGAGGTACAGCTCGTATAGCAGCTAGAGCAGCATCTGCAGATCCACCAGTTGCCCCAGCTCATGAGTAGGTTCCACATGTGGTTGAGCCTGTGGGACCAGCTCAGGCACCAGCTGTGCCTGTTGTGATTTTAGGCCTTCAGGAGGCTCTAGCCCTGATATTGACTGTTTGCACTGGCCATGCTCCGGTGGTCTCAGTTCCGGCCGCAACAACCACTTCTAGGCCGGGGGAGGTACTCAGACTCCCGCCGCTCATACTCCAGAGCAGGTGATGCAAGGACTTCAGACACCGGGGGTACTACCAGCCCAGCCGATTATAGTTGCTCAGGCCCATGTTGGTCCCGTTATGACTGATGATGAGCAGAGGAGACTAGAGAGATTTGGGAGGCTCTAGCCTCCATCATTCAGTGGGGTTGACTCTGAAGATGCCTAGGATTTCTTGGACAGGTGCCAGCGGATTCATCGCACGACGGGTATTCTGGAGACCAGTGAGGTCTCATTCACTACTTTTCAGTTTACTGAGGCTGCCTTCAAATGGTGGGAGGTCTATGAGAGGCGCAGGCCAGTCGGTGCAACACCACTTACATGGCATGAGTTCTCCGTTCTCTTCTTGGAGAAGTTCGTGCCACAGACTCGCAGGGAGGAGCTGCGTAGATAGTTTGAGCAGCTACGTCAAGATGGCATGTCTGTGACCCTGTATGAGATGAGTTTTTCAGAATTGGATCGTCATGCAGTTTGGTTGATTTCCACTGACAGGGAGAGGATTAGGAGGTTCATTGATGGCCTCACCTATCAGTTGTGTTTGCTTATGACTCGACAGAGTGTATCAGGTGCTACGTTCGATGAGGTGGTTGATATTGCTTAGCGGATAGAGATGGTCTGTAGTCAGGAGCATGAGGAGAGGGCGTCCAAGAGGCCTCATGGTTCGGGTGGTTTCAGTGGTGTTCCTTCTGGGGGCAGTTCCACCATAGTAGGGGGCGTCCTTATAGGCCCGCTCAGATGACTCTCCAGTTCATAGTGGTGCATCATCTAGCCATGGTTCATACAGTACCCGTTCGGGTCAATAATACTTCAGTGCTCTCCCAGCTTAGAGTTCATCCCATGCTCCTTCAGTTCAGGGTTCATTTGCACTGGGTTCTTCTAGTGGGTATTTTGGTTCTCGGGGCCCGATCCAGTCCCCATCACCATTATTGGATCGGGGTTGCTACAAATGTGGGGAGCTTGGTCATATCAAGAGCAGTGTCTTCACCTCTTGGGGGAGATCTAGTTCAACAGAGAGGCCAGACTATGACTTCAGCACCAGTTACATCACCAACCACCTAGTCAGCTAGGGGTCGCCCTAGAGGGGGAGACCGATCAGGTACCGGCCAGGCCAGATTCTATGTTATTTCTAGCAGGCCATATGTCGTTGCTTCATACACAGTGATCACATGTATTTTCTCAGTATGCCATAGGGATGCTTCTGTATTATTTGACCATGGTTCCACTTATTCGTATGTATCATCATATTTTGCTCATTATCTGGATATGCCCCGTGAGTCCTTAGTTTTATCTGTCCATGTATCTACATAAGTGGGCGATACTATTGTTGTGGACTGTGTATATTGGTCATGTGTAGTGACTATTGGGAGACTGGAGACTAGAGTTTATCTCTTATTGCTTAGTATGGTTGATTTCGATATGATCTTGGGTATGAATTGATTGTCTCCATGTCATGTTATTCTGGATTGTCACGCTAAGATTGTGACATTGGCGATGCCGGGGTTGCTAAGTATTGAGTGGAGAGGTTCTCTAGATTATATTCCTAGTAGAGTGATTTAATATTTGAAGCCCAAACGGATGGTTGGGAAGGGGTGCTTATCTTATTTGGCCTTTGTGAGGGATGTTGGTGCTAATACTCTTACTATTGATTCTGTTTCGGTGGTGCGAGACTTTTCGAATGTTTTTCTTGCAGATCTTTCGGGCATACTGCCAGACATGGATATTGACTTTGGTATTGACTTGGTGCCTGACACTCAGCCCATATCTATTTCTCCGTATCATATGGCACCAACTGAGTTGAAGGAATTGAAAGAGCAGCTTCAGGAACTTCTTGATAAGGAATTTATTATTACTAGTGTGTCGCCTTGGGATGCACCGGTTCTGTTTGTGAAGAATAAGGGTGGTACTATGCGGATGTACATCAACTATAGGCAGTTGAACAAAGTTACAATCAAGAACAAGTATCATTTGCCGCATATTGATGACCTATTTGACCAGCTTCAAGGAGCGAGGGTGTTCTCTAAGATTGATTTGAGGTCTGGGTATCACCAGTTGAAGATTCTGGACTCGATATTCTAAAGACAACATTCAGGACCCGTTATGGTCACTATGAGTTCCTTGTGATGTCTTTTGGGCTGACCAACGCTCCAGCAGCATTCATGCATCTGATGAATAGTGTATTTCAGCCTTGTCTCGACTCGTTTGTCATAGTATTCATTGATGATGTCCTGGTATACTCTCGTAGCCAGGAGGAGCATGCCCAGTATTTGAGGATTGTACTACAGCGGTTGAGGGAGCAGAAGCTTTATGCCAAGTTCTCCAAGTGTGAATTTTGGCTTAATTCGGTGGCTTTCTTGGGGCACATGATGTCTAGTGAGGGGATTAAGATGCATCCAAGAAGATAGAGGCGGTTCAGAGTTGGCCCAGGCTGTCCTTAGCTACAGAGCTTCGGAGCTTTCTCGGCTTGGCTGGTTATTATCATCGCTTCGTGAAGGGTTTCTCGTCTATTGCATCACTTTTGTCCAAATTTTCCTAGAAGGGTACCCTTTTTAGGTGGTCGGATGAGTGTGAGGAGAGATTTTAGAAGCTCAAGACTGCCTTGACCACTGCTCCAGTTCTAGTTTTGCCTTCAGCTTTAAGCTCTTATATAACGTATTATGATGCTTCTCGGATTGGTATTGGGTGTGTCTTGATGCAGGGGGGTAGAGTAATTGCTTATGCTTCACGTCAGTTGAAGCCCTTTGAGAAGAACTACCATGTTCACGATTTGGAATTGGCTTCCATCGTTCATGCATTGAAGATTTGGAGGCACTAGCTCTGTGGTGTATCTTGTAAGGTGTTTACAGATCATCGGAGTCTCCAGCACTTGTTCAAATATAAGGATCTAAATTTGAGACAACGGTGATGTTTGGACCTGCTAAAGGACTATGATATTACTATTTTGTATCATCCAGGGAAGGCAAATGTGGTGGCCAATGCATTGAGTAGAAAGGCAATGAGTATGGGTAGCCTTGCATTCATTCCTGTTGGTGAGAGGCCGCTTACAGTTGATGTTCAGGCCTTTGCCAACCAATTCGTGAGGTTAGATATCTCGGAGCCCAGCCGAGTTCTAGCTTGTGTGGTTTCTCGGTCTTCCTTATTTGATCGCATCAGAGAGTGCCAGTATGATGATCCCCATTTGCTTGTCCTTAAGGACGCGGTTTAGCACGGTGATGCCAATGATGTTACTATTGGGGATGATGGGGTGTTGAGGATGCATGGTCGGATTTGTGTACCTAATGTAGATGGGCTACGTGAGTTTATTCTTGAGGAGGCCCATAGTTCGCGATATTCTATTCATCCGGGTACCGCGAAGATGTACCAGGACGCAAGGCAACATTATTGGTGGAGGAGAATGAAGAAGGATATAGTGGGGTTTGTAGATCGGTGCCTAAACTATCAGCATGTGAAGTACGAGCATCAGAGGCCAGGGTTCTTGGGATCAGTTTCTGCCGCTCCCAGAGTTTTCCCACAACAATAGCTACCAATCGAGCATTCAGATGACTCCGTATAAGGCTTTGTATGGGAGGCGGTATCGATCTCCGGTGGGTTGGTTTGAGCCGGGTGAGGCTAGGCTATTAGGTATTGACTTGGTTCAGAATACTTTGGACAAGGTTAAATTTATCCAGGATAGGCTTCGCACGGTGCAGTCTAGGCAGAAGAGTTTTGCCGATAGGAAGGTTCGTGATGTTGCTTACATGGTTGGGGGGAAGGTACTGCTCAAGGTTTCGTCCATGAAGGGTGTTATGAGGTTCGGGAAGAAGGGTAAGTTAAGCTCTCGGTATATTGGGCCGTTTGAGTGCTTCAGAGGATTGCAGAGGTGGCTTACAAGCTTGCCTTGCCTCCTAGTCTGTCGAGTGTGCATCCAGTGTTTCATGTTTCTATGCTCCGGAAGTATGTCGGCGATCCGTCTTATGTTTTAGATTTCAGCACGGTTTAGTTGGATGGTGATTTAACTTATGATTTAGAGCCGGTGGCCATTTTGGGTCAGTAGGTTTGAAAGTTGAGGTCAAAGGACATAGCTTCAGTGAAGGTGCAACGTGCTTAACTGTTGGTCCCAACTGATGTGTGAATGGCTCACCTTTGAATGGCTGAAATAACCCTCAACTTGTGGAGGTGGAAACTATTTTGTTTGCTTGAGGACAAGTAAAGACTTAAGTTTGGGGGAGTTGATAAGTGGGGGTTTTGACTACTTATTAGCGAATGTTTGCTTTTGTTTTAGTCTAAAAGCATTGAATTGTGTTCCCAAAACTAATGAAAAGTGTAAAATCGCAGGAATATTGGAAGTTGGACTCCCGAGATGAAGTCCGACTCAAAAAGGAAGTCTGTAACAGCAGAAGAAATTGCGGTCCACAGAATTCCATCTGCGGCCGCAAACAACAAAGGAATATTCATAAGACTTTCTAGCAAATTGCGGACTGCACATGAATTGTGCGGCCGCAAAAGAAGAGAGTGAGACCAAATTCAGAGTTTGTGGAAATTTCCAAGTTTCAAGTCTCTCAAAATTGCGGACAGCACAAGAATTGTCCGGCCGCAGACATAAAAGTGCGGACCGCAGAAGACTAGGTTGCGGCCGCAGCTCTAAATCTGCGGACTGAAGAAATGTTGTCTCGCGGCCGAAGTTCAGAATTTTACTGCCGCAGAATCCCAGCTCCTGCAAGATGAAGAATTCCGCGGACCGCACATGGAATTGTGTGGCCGCAGAACTTCCTGGAGGGCATTTTCGTCCGAAATTTTTAGCCTTTTATAAATAGATGAGTTTTATAAAATTAGGTTATATTTTGACATCAGCAAGTCCTGTAGCCGTTTTTCTTTGCCTCTTTTGGAAGTTTTCTATATTTTAGAGTATTTTACTATAGATTATATCATTATAACTTTACAATATGAGTTTAATTAGTATTGCTTCTTCTATTTCTTCAATTTCAAGCATGAGTAGCTATATTTGCACTAGGATTGTGACTCAACCCTAATGTATAAACCTTATGGGTATCTAATTTAGTGCTTGTTTATGATTGAGTATTTATTATTTAGCCTTGTTTATGCTTTAATTTGTGGAATTAATGGCTACAAACATTAGTTCATGCCTATTTGACTTAGTCTCTACTTGAGAAAGATGGACTTGGTCTTGAAAAACTTGGCTAACAAGAAGTTGGGTTAATCGAGAGATTGATTAACCCAATTAAAGGGTTCAACCTATAGATAGTAATAATCCGACCTGATATTTTATCAACCTTTTTATGTGATACCCATTTGGACTTGAGAAAGCCAAATTGGGTAAAACCACTCTCTGACCGAGAGGTACTAAGTGGGTATTTGAGAGTTGATAGCTATAATACACTCCGATCAGCAAAACAAGCATTAAGGTTTTTATCCCATTAGGCGAACACCTAGGTGATGGTCATAGCCCTAGGCTTTTTACAAACTTGAAAAACAACAAAAACAATTATCCTAGTCTTATTTCTTTACTTTACAATCTTTAGTTTTAAAATAGAAATAGCAACAAAACCATTTTGTGGGAATGCAAATTAAGATAGTTCAAATTCATGAATATATACTCCTAACTCCCATCTAGCTCCCTATGGATTCGATCCCGACTCTTCGTTGGGTTACTATAATTGCAATCGACCGCTTCATACCTTGTTTTGAGGTGTGCATTATGCGCGATAGTCAATGTTTGGCGCCTTTTGCCGGGGAGTTTGATATTGACTAGTCAATTTTTGGCTAGTGACATAATGGTTGGAGCTATTTTGGGGAAACACATCAATAAGATTTTTCATCCGGTCTACTATGCTAATAAGACCATGAATGGTGCCCAAGTCAACTATATCATTACAGAGAAATATCTCCTTGCCATTGTGTTCGCAATTGAGAAGTTTCGTCTGTACTTGATGGGTGCGAAAGTTATTGTCCATACGGATCATGCGGCACTTCGCTATCTAATAAAAAAGAAAGATTCCAAAGCTCGGTTGAAGAGATCAGTGCTTTTGTTGTAAGATTTTAATATTGACATCCAAGATCGAAGAGGGTGTGAAAATCAAGTGGCATACCACTTGTCTCGTTTGGAGGAGGAGGGGAGGTCGCATGATGGACTTAAAATCAATGACTCCTTCCCCGATGAGCAACTCTTGGTTATTTCAATGAAGGAGGTGCCATGGTTCGCGGATCTAGTAAATTTCCTTGTGCGTAGAATTATTCCGGATGAGTTCTCTTCAAACCAAAGGAAGAAGCTCAAACGGGATTGTCAAGATTATTATTGGGATGATCCATACCTTTTCCGGATTTGTACAGATGGGGTAATTAGAAAGCTTATCGGACGGCTTACAAAACACCTATCGAAATGTCTCCATACCGGTTGGTGTTTCTAAAAGCTTGTCATCTTCCGGTGGAACTTGAGCAAAAAGCTATATGGGCTCTAAAGAAGTTGAATCTTGATTGGGATGTAGCCGCTAATTTGAGGGTTGCACATTTGAATGAATTGGATGAGTTCCGGTACCATGCCTATGCAAGTTCGTCATTGTACAAAGAAAAGATGAAATATCTGCATGACAAATACATTTGGAACAAAGAGTTCAAGGTGGGCGATCTTGTTTTGTTGTTCAACTCACGGTTGAGGATGTTTCCGAGAAAGCTAAAGTCTAAATGGAGTGGCCCCTTTGAAATTGTAGGTGTGACTCCTTTTGGTGCATTGGACTTGAAGAACAAAAATAATGAGGTATTCCGAGTCAATGGTCACTAGGTGAATTACTATTTGGGAAAAGTTTGTGATGGCCACGTTGTGGCAGTGATTCATTTCAAATGATGGTAATCTGCATCGTGCTGCGACGTTAAATCAGGCGCTTCTTGGGAGGCAACCCATGTTTCTTTTGCTTTTCTTTTCTTTTTTTGTAGTTAGGTGTTATTTTTGTACTAACTGGATTTGAAGTGTATTACAAGGATGAGTGTACTTTACAGGAATTGTGCCTAGAAAATTGGTTAAGTGTATAAAGAATTGCGGACCACACCATTATGGTTGCTACAGCAAAAGGTGCTCTGCCGCCGCACAATTACATTGCGGACCTCAAAAATTGAAAGTGGAAAATGACAACTCTATGAAGTTGGTATGTCAGAAAAATGGCCAATCTGTGGCCTCAAGACAAATTCAGTGGTCCGCAACAAAATCTGCGATCGCACACCAAATTCTGCGGACCGAAAAATGCAAGGGCAACTGGTCCCTCGGGTAATAGAGTGCGGACTGCAATTGGAATCTTGCGGCCGCACTCACGTCTCTTTCTCTTGGCAGAAACCGTTGGGTATAAATAGAGAGGCTAGGCCATTATTCCCCTTTTTCCTCTCTGAGCTCACAAATTGCACCAACTTGAAATTTCTTATTAAATTATATCCTCACAAGCCTAGCAACTGTTGATCACTCATCTCTTGCACTCATTCACATCTGGTATGCTTCATCATCTTGTTAATTTTTTTTAATTTTTAGATTTCTAGTGAAAATTTAGACCATTTGTCTATTGAATTTATTTGAACAACCATGTGGGGTAAATATGTAATGGGTAGACTGGAAAAGTGCTCTAATGGGAATGGGTAAATCGATTTTCATGCTTAGATGTTGTTTTCATATCACAATTGTGCAAAACTTTCAAGCCCTAGTAAAAATGACCGTCTGTTCGTAATTGGTTGGAATCTGCAGCTGCACAAGAAATTGTGCGGTCCGCAGAAATTATAGTCTAGGGTACTTTACTAAGGCATGGTTATGCGGCTACAATGAAAAATGTTCAGACCGCACAAATCTCATTGCGGCTGCAGAACAACTTAATTCTTATGATCAGAGAGTTGTCAAGTTGGTGACTCTCAAGTGCGTCCACAAGACAATTTGTGCCGACCGCAAAAAATTAGTTGCGTCCGCACAAAAGAGCCAGTTCTCTGTTATTAGAGAGTTGGCATGTTGGTGGTATCTGAATTGCGGTCGCAATGAGAAATGTGCGTACCGTAATCCAATTTTGCGGCCGCAAAGTAAAATTGTGCGGTCCACAAGGCCCATTCTGCGACCGCAATGAAAATTCTACGGACCGTAACTCCCTACCCTGCAAGCATGTTTCTACTTTGTTTCTCGTTGTATCTTTTAGTGTATCTCTACATTCATTATGTGTCTAAACTTGAATTGCAACTAACATTCGCCTTTGCTTGGTACAGAAAATGGTTCGATCTAGAGGCCGAGGCGACACTTCGAAAGAAAGGGGTGACCCTTCTCGGGGACGAGGGAAGAGACCCTTGCCTAGTGCCCAACAACATGAAATCAGAAAGAAGACAGAAACGGATAGAGGGAGAGGTGTAGACCTTTTCGAGACCAGTTCTTATGCCCCATCTAGGGAAGCATCAGAAGGATGCTCTGTACATGAGCAGTCGGCTATCCATTCAAGGCCGCCAGAGAGGTATCAGCTCAAGGACGAGTGATCCACATCACATAACACTTCTGAGGGTTTGGAGAGTGCCAGTCAGCCTTCTGAGCTTTCTACTACACCTGTCCCTCAGGCACCAGAGATATAGGTGGAGGACATCCCCGATGATGGTAGAGGGGGAGATGATACGGTTACCGGCCTCGAGAGGTCGAAGAAGAAAGTGGTGTGGAAGGGCCGGTTTGTCAGTTTTGTTGCTTTTACCAATTTCCGTGAATGGTGGCCAGTGAGGTCGCTCACTCTTGAGCAACAGTTTCAGTTCAAAGATCTTGAGATGTATAACCCTGCAGTATTGAGACAGTTTCGAGAACACAAAGGGTGGATGTGGTTTACCTAGAGCATGATGGATGCAAAGGAATGCCTTGTCCAGGAATTCTTCGCCAATGTGGCGCATATAAAGAAAGGGACAAAGGTGACTAAAGTGAGGAACCTCAAGGTGCGATCTGCTCAGCACACATTGAATACTTACTTGGATTTTGATGATATCGAACCCACATAGTACTTATAGAAATGTGCACTTTAGGATGCAGCTCGGCCTTGGCTAGCTAAGATTTTAGCAGCCCCTGGGCCGCCACCACCATGGATCACAATAGGGGGTTTTGTTCACAAGAGTCCGCTGAGCTTTGAGGCAAAGGGGTTGGCAGTCCTTTGTATGCAGCCGACTAGACCCAAGCCAGAATGAAACATATCTTCCTATCTCGCGGGCAGTTCTAGTGGCTTTCATCATGGCCGGGTACCCCATCAATGTGGGAGCCATGATGTCGGCCAATATCTCTGTGGTTGCTCGGCAAGTTGACACATCCTACCAATATCCCAACACCATTACAGAGTATCTCATAGATGCGAGGGTAGAGCCGAGGGACTTTGACACAAAGGTGCGACCGAAAAATCCATTCTCATGGTAATCACTGATGGATGCACACAACCTTTAAAAAAAAGGGTCAGCCATCTACCACCACAGGCCAGTCTGATGAGCCACCAGTGGTAGTTGCAGAGGCAGTTGATATTCCATCTACTTCAGTCGAGCCTTCATTTACAGCTGCAGCCATGCCTCCACCACCATCCTCAGTTCCAACAACAGCTCTTGCCACAGGTTCCGCCTCGGCTTTGAAGCCGATGCCCATGCCTACTGTTCCACTCTCTGCGCTGCGAGTCTCCCAGACATTGGCGAACTTCAACAACTAGATGCAGACAGCCACTGCAAAGCTGTTTGACTTATCCAATACTGTTGCAGTACCGTCCTCTATGCCGGCACCTCAGATGCCCCCATCAGTGGAAGACACTCTGAAGAATATCCTGGAAAACCATAACACTATCATGGCTACATTGGTACATCATGGGTCAGTGATCGAAGAGCTGGGAAAAAAAGTTAAGAAAATGAGAAAGTACCAGGCCTCCAAGAAGTCAGTGAACAAGCTTTAGAGACAGGTTACCAAACTTTCTACAACCGAAGATATTCCATTTGATATGATGATTGACCCACACCATCCAAGCCCATATCCTACAATACCTACAACACCAGCTGGCCAATCTGAGGAGCTAGACCTTGTTGGTGACACTGCCGAGGCAGTGCGCCAGATGTTCACCAACCTTGTCACTCCTAGAGTTGAGGATGATGAGACCCAGTTGGATGAGACTGAGGTCGGTGATGCTGCTATGGACACAAAGATGGCCAAGGATCTATAGGGAGTTTTCTTCACTCTTACCCTTCTTTTACTCTTATTTTGTTAAGCATTGGGGATAATACTTATTTTTATTCGGGGGTGGAGTTTATTTGATTATATTTGATGATTCTGAGACAATTGGTGTGTAATAACTTGATAATATTTTCTTCTCTTTCTTTATTCTGTATATATTCTAACTTCTTCTCTCATTGTGTATATATCTTCTCATTCTCCCTCATTATGTATATTCGTTATGCTTTCGATAGTTTTTGCTTTGTAGCTTCTAGCTTCTTTTTGAATTAGTTGTTTCTTTTTGAATGAGTAGCTCTTTCTTGATTTAGTAGATTCTTTTTATGTTTTTGAAGACAATACGTTTTTGGTTTTTTTAATGCCACGGTTCTTTTCAAAGGTAATTTTTGTGTGAACCGGGTGACTCTTCCCAACGATGGATGGCGTGACAACCTTCTTAAGCAACTGAGTCAGTTTTTGATATTTAGGTAATAATAGTAGTATTAATAAATAAAAAGACCTAATTAAGTCATGCTCGAGGAGTCAAATATGCTTCACTTGGTACCAACACACTTAACTACGTGTTTATGGTTAGAAACAAGGTTTTTGGAAAGAAATAGTTCTAGTTAGTGACTTTGTGACTCTTGTATTGACTTAGGCAATCATCGAGTGGTTTAATCAAACCATAGTGATTTTCAATCTTGAATGTGGTCGTTGTGGGCCCTCGACTCTATCCTCTTTAACAATCCAGTCGCGTGAGGGGTGAGGTGTTTTGTTGCTAAGTCCAATCACCCGTACGAAAGGTCTAGAACTTGCCCTGAATGTGTTTCAAGGCGAGATATTAAGTTTTGCTTGGCTTGAGAAGTTATTGTAGGCTTTCCTTGACCCGCTTAAATTTTTCATTGCCTACCAATATTGTTATCCCTAGTCAACCAATTTGAGCCTCGAGCCTTTCTTATTTGATAATCATGTTACAAGCCTTTACCCGTTTTGTCGTGACCCTCTCTTGGCACCCGAGCTTTCCTTAACACTCTTGTGAAATAATTGGCTAAAAAGTAAGTTTGGGAGAGAGACGAGGAACTTAAAAGAGGTATCAAGGTGCAAAGAAATGATGAGAAGGAAAGGCAAGAAAAGAAAAGAACAAAAAGAAAATGCAAAAAAAAAAGAATCGAATAAGTGGAAGAGTTGAATGAATTCAAAGAAAGGTAATGATCCAAACCATGGAGAAACCAAAGAAGGAGAAAATGAATGTCATGATCAAGAAAGAGTGATGTTAAGTCTCTCTAGTTCCCCAAGGAAAAGAAAGTGCCTCAAAGAATTGGCAAAGCATGAGCCTAGAACAAAAAGAATGGAGTGCTTAAAGAAAGGTGAACCCACTCAACCATAGTGTATCCAACCTTAGTCCAAAAGCCTTCATTATATCCCAAAAAAGCCCTACTTGATTTCAAGCCGAGTGAGCTTACATTAGTGCGATCTACATGAGGGGCAAGCCTATGGTACTTGAAGCCGTACTTGTGACATTCTCTTGATAGAGATGAGTGAACCTTTCATAAGCCTTTGGATTGAGTGCTAAAATTCTTAAGTGAGCTATGCAAACGCAGAGTATAGGAGGAGGAGTTTAGAATCCACAATGACCTATATGAGAGAGCGAGCTTCCTTGATGAATAAAGTCAACTCTTGATGCTCAAGTGTCACATTAGAACTATATGTGCATAAATGTTCAACTTGTAGCCTTGTTGATAATATATAAGTAGTGTGGGTAATTGTTGGTCCCAACTGATGTGTGAATGGCTCACCTTTGAATGGCTGAAATGACCCTCAACTTGTTGAGGTGGGAACTATTTTGTTTGCTTGAGGACAAGTAAAGACTTAAGTTTGGGGTAGTTGATAAGTGGGGATTTTGACTACTTATTAGCACCTTTTTGCTTTTATTTTAGTCTAAAAGCATTGAATTGTGTTCTCGAAACTAATGAAAAGTCCAAAATTGCAGGAATATTGAAAGTTGGACTCCCGAGATGAAGTCCGACTCAAAAAGAAGTAGTCCGAACTCAAGGCAGCAAAAGGGAATAGAAGCATACAAAGTGCGGTCCGCAGAAGAATTCTGCGACCGCAAACAACGAAGGAAAACTCATCAGATTTTCTAGCAAATTGTGGATTGCACATGAATTACGCGGCCGCGAAAGAAGAGCGTGAGACCAAATTCAGAGGATGTGAAAATTTCCAAGTTCTAAGTCCCTCAGAATTGCGGACCGCACAAGAATTGTGCGGCCACAGGAAAAGTGCCTTGCAGCCGTAGACATAAAAGTGCGGATAGAAGACTAGGTTGCGGCGGCAGTTCTAAATCTGCGGACAGCAGTAATGTTGTCTCGCGGCCGCAGTTCAGAATTGTGCGGCCGCAGAATCCCAACTCCTGCAAGATGAAAAATTCTGCGGACCGCACATGGAATTGTGCGGCCGCAGAACCTCCCAAAGGGTATTTTTGTCCGAAATTTCTAGCTTTGTATAAATAGACGAGTTTCATAAAATTAGGTCAAGTTTTGACACCAGCAAGTCCTGTAGCCATTTTGCTTTGCCTCTTTTGGAAGTTTTCTATATATTAGAGTATTTTCCTATAGATTTTATCATTGTAACTTTACAATATGAGTTTAATTAGTATTTCTTCTTCTATTTCTTCAATTTCAATCATGAGTTGCTATATGTTCACTCGGGTTGTGACCCAACCTTAGTGTGTAAACCTTATGGGTATCTAATTTAGTGCTTGTTTATAATTGGGTGTTTATTATTTAGCCTTGTTTATACTTTAATTTGTGAAATTAATGGTTACAAATATTAGTTCATGCTTATTTGACTTAGTCTCTACTTGAGAAGAGAGACTTAGTCTAGGAAAACTTGGCTAACAAGAAATTGGGTCAATCGAGAGATTGATTAATCCAATTAAAGGATTCAACCTAGAGATAGTAATAACCCAACTTGAGTTTTTATCAACCGTTTTTTGTGATACCCATTTGGACTTGAGAAAGCCAAATTGGGCAAAACCACTCTCTGACCGAGAGGTATTGAGTGGGTATTTAAGAGTTGATAGCTATAATACACCCCGATCAGCAGAATAAGTATTAAGGTTTTTATCCAATTAGGCGAACACCTAGGTGATGGTCATATCCCTAGGCTTTTAAAAAACTTGAAAAATAACAAAAATAATTATCCTAGTCTTATTTCTTTACTTTGCAATCTTTAGTTTTAAAATAGAAATAGCAACAAAACCATTTTGTGGAAGTGCAAATTAAGATAGTTCAAATTCACTTATTAGAATATATACTCATAACTCCCATCTAGCTCTCTGTAGATTCGATCCCGACTTTTCGTTGGGTTACTATAATTACAATCGACCGTTTCATACCTTGTTTTGAGGTGTGCATTGTGCGCGATAGTCAAGGTTATGCAGATGCGGAGAAGTGGAGGGTAGGCTGTCTTCGCAAAAGCAAAACTTGGAGCGCAGGTGCGGACCCTGTGGACTTAAGTGACTTCCGCAGAAGCGGAACTCCTATCACAAAAGCGATTCCGCAGGTGCGAATATTTGGCCCGCAGGTGCGAAAGCACTAGACAATGTTTAAAATACAAGGGTTCCGTGATTTTTATCATTTTGGACATTTCAAGCTCGGGCTTAGGCAATTTTTGAGAGGGATTCTTGAGGTAAGTCACTTGGGTTTAACTTTTGAGGTGTAATTTTGGAAGTTAAAGGATAGGCATTTGGAGAGACTAATTCGGGGATTTGAGTGCTGATTTGGTGTCGAATTTTGGTAAATTTGGTATTGTTGGACTCGTGGTTGAATGGGATTCCGTATTTTGTAACTTTTATTGGATTCCGAGACGTGGGCCTGGGCTACTTTTTAGTTGACTTTTTGACTTTTGATTAAGAACTTAATATTTTTTATGGAATTGATTGCTTTAGCTCATGCTGATTATATCGAACTGATTGTGGCTAGATTCGAGGCATTCAGAGTCCGTTTCTCGAGGTAAGGGCTTGTTGGAGTAGAGTTTTGCATAATTTACGATAAGTAATACTTCTAAGCTTCGTTCTGAGGGTATGAAACCTCGAATTACGTGCTATGTGATTGATATTGAGGTGACGCGCATGCTAGGTGACGGGCGTATGGGCGTGCACCATAGAAATTATGATTTAGTCGATTCTCTGGAGCTGTGTAGCTATTTTATCTGAATATTTTTGTTGTACTTTATGTGTTAGAGCACTTGAGCTATGATTCATGCTAAAAATCATGTTTAGGCTATATGTTGGTACTATTAGAACCCACAGTGGTCGTTCTTTGCTGTTGAGTTATCTGTTTAATTGCAGTTATGTACTCAGTCAGATTCATCATTACGTGTCATATCTCAGTCTCTATTATCGTATATTGTCACATCTCGTATCATTGATTAGGGCTACTTAACATGAGTGTTGTGAGCCCGAGAGACTGGAGAGATTGGTGACTAAGTTGGGGGCTGAGTGTCATACTTTGAGTGATATCTATATATATATGTGGATCGGATTGCACGCCGCAATAATTCTTATGGCTATACATATGTGGATCGGGTTACACGCCACAACAATCCTTATGTCTATATATATGTGGATCGGGTTTCGTACCACAACAGGCCTTATGGCTGTATGTGGATCGGGCTGCACGCCGCAACAGGTATTGTATAGTGCTGAGTGACTGAGTGTGATGAGCGAGAATTGAGACGGACAGATTGAGTGCTCTAAGAGTGTGAGTACTTGGGATTTCACTGTGTTGCATCACATACGGTATTCACATTGTCATGTAGCTATAGAGACGTCATACTCTTCTTATCAATCACACTTGGCATATTTTATTTGTGCTAAACTTAACTGTTGAACCTAGAAGCATGCCTATTTATACTGTTCTACTTTTCTAGAAGTACTCCATTTGTTAGACCGTGTTGTTATGTACATGCTCATGTATTCCGCGGCACCCAGATCTTTTGGGAGAAGTTTGTATTGAGTTACGATGTTAATATTCAGTTTTTATGAAATTCTTACTTATTTAAACCTCTTTCCGTATATTTGGGATTTAAAAATATTAGTATGTGTAAGACGTTGGCTTTCCTAGTACCATGAGAGGCGCCATTACGACATGTCGGGTTTTGGGTCATGATAGAGATTGTCATCATACTAGTGTATGGTTATAATTTACTGATTACTGGAAGCTCTTCCAACTTAGTCAATGATGCTAAGACAATATAGCAAGTTCAAAGTCAAGGACTTAGGCCAATTAAGATATTTTATTGGGAATTGACGTCTCAAGGTCAAAAAGGAGGATCTTACTCAATCAAAGAAAATATGCTCTAGAATTAGTTTCAGAGGCAGGCTTAAGTTGTGCAAAACCAGTTGTAACTCCTATAGAGTTGAATAAAAAATTGACAATAGTGGAGTATGATTCATGTGTTGGGAAGACAGGTGATACAGTGTTAAGGGATAATTCAGCATATCAAAGGTTAATAGGGAGACTGTTATACCTAACTATCACCAGGCCTGACATAAGTTTTGCGGTTCAACTTTAAGACAATTCATGCAAAAGCCCAAAACAGTCACACATGGAGGCAACATTGAGAGTGGTAAGGTATATCAAAGGGGAACCATGTCTGGGGTTATTGATGGAGACAGGAGTCATTAATCATCTCAGTGCATATTGTGATTCGGTTTGGGCATCATGCCTCAATATAAGGAGATCTGTGGCAGGTTATGTGGTGAAATTAGGTAATTCTTTGATATCATGGAAATCAAAGAAGCAACCTACAGTGAGCTATACGTCAGCAGAAGCTGAGTACAGAAGTATGGCTGCTGCAACTGCAGAGATTACATGGCTAACATGAATGTTGGAAGACTCGGGGATAACTGTGTCCAAACATGTTTCTTTGTTATGTGATAACAAGGCAGTAATACAAATAGCTGGGAATCCAATATTTCACAAGAGAACAAAGCATATCGAGATAGACTGCCATTTTGTAAGAGAAAAGATAAAGACAATGATTATACAACCATGTTATGTTTCTTCTTCATCGCAGTTAGCAGACCTTCTAATAAAAGGATTGACTACTGCACAACATTGTTTCTTAGTATCCAAGCTTGGTGTATTAGACATCTTCCACCTTCCAGTTTGAGGGGGAGTATTGAGGAGTAGAGTTAGTTACGAGAGTGGTATTCTAGACAATACACACACGTGAGAGGTGGTTAAATTGTTAAATAATATTGTACACCGTAAGTGCACATTAAGAAATAAAATCATTTTCTGCTTCTTCCTCTCTATTCTCCAAATCATCTAGATTTTAGGGTTCAAATTGTTCATGCAAATCTATGATTCTATCAAATATCATGACTTAGGCATAAAAATCATCAATGTCCAGCATGTACTAATGCAAAATTGAAACATGTTAAGAACCTTCTATAATTAATTAAAACAGACAAAACTGTTATTTGCATTCAATCAATTGATTAATTGCATTTTGCTACTGTCAACCTTATCTTCTCTTGCCTTCAATTTCCAAGTTAGTCTGAATTTTGCATTATTTAGAGCAATCACATCTGGCCTATATATTGTTCGATCGGTCGGTCTGACTAAAGGAACCTAAGATGTCTCTTTCATGAATATAATAAAAGTAGTTTTAGAATAATCAAAGCAGTTTCAGCATTATTCGTACTAGTTTAATATCAATGACAATTAGTCTTATTTATGTTGTCACATCCAAATGGAATAATAATTAAAGAAAAAGGGTATGGTAATTGGCCCCTTACCATGACTTGAAAAAACAAACAACTGTAAATGATCGCGTTCACGAACCAAACAATCGATTCAGCACACTGTTTAGGTGTGTATACTGTCGAAACCGATTTCGGCCTTCATACGATTGGTCGAGATGGGAACACAATGGACCGAAGAGAGCCAAAGAACATCTTCATAATTTCAGGATAAGATCCGAAGCCGGGTTTTCCAACTTCGAGTTTCAGGGACCGATCCATACCGAGCTCGAATTCATTATCGAGCTCGAATCCAAATCGAACCATGATGCGAAGCAGCATTATCGAGCTTGAGAGCCGAAAATCGACCAATGCTGAGCCCGAATCAATACCGGGCCCCGAGTAAAAATCGAGCTCGAATCAATATCGAGCTCGATTCAGTATCAAACTCGAGTCAATATCGAGCCTATAGACAAGAGTCGTTGCAGCCGCATTAAGGGAGAGAATCGGCAGGAAAAAGCAAAAAGTTGATTTATCATGGTTCCCCACTATATATTTTTAAATATATCTAAAGTAGGATCCCCACTATAAAAGGGATGGCTATTATCTCCGTAAAGGACAACCATTGAGACATTAAGAAATCATAACTCAGATACTGTGCATATGCTCCATATTGAGAGATTATCATTTTGAGATTTATACCTTATTTTCATCTTGCTTACTCATAAATCATTCTCCCTTCAACCTTGTTTGTATTTTCATTATTGATAGTCAATATTCGATATTTCTACTTACTCTTATGATTTGTGTCAAGTTATACCGCGTATCCTTAGAACTATATATAAATTCAACTCTATCCGTTTTTCGGGTAAACAATTTGGCGCCAACCGTGGGGCTAAGGATAACAGTAGTTATTTGACACAGATCTGCAAAACACACCATTTTACGTTTGTTGTTGGAAGTGTCTTTGATTTCTGATTAGCAATAACGAACTCTCAATTAATGGCCTTACCTATCGACAACGAAGCTGGCTTTCAAGTTGAAAACAACAACTTGACGCCCAGGGCCGAAAGGTCGCTTGCCGATGCTGTAGGGGCCCGAGTCAAAGTACCATTAGACGTTAATTTGCATGTGGCTATTGAGGCAAACCAACATTCTGAACCTGAAAATAACATTCATGGTGGTACTCGATCTGCAGCTCAAGACACCCAAAACGTTGAGGAAAACAGAATCAGTTTGCGTATGATTTTTGAAATATTGCAAGCTCAACAGGTAGCAATAGCTCAGTTGCAGAGACAAACTCAGGTACCGAGCAGACCGGAGCCCAGGCCACCCCGAGATATCACCCACAGAACGGAGCCAGGTATAGTAAGGTCAAATGAGCAAGAATTGGGGACTAATCCCGAAATTGCTAAGATACTCGAGGAACTCATAAAACGGATCGAAGCAAACGATAAAAAAATGGAAACATATAACTCAAGGGTCGATCGGATCCCGGGGGCATCACCAGTGTTGAAAGGGTTAGATTCCAGAAAATTTGTGCAAAATCCTTTTCCCCCAAGTGCAGCTCCAAAACCGATCCCCAAAAAATTCCGCATGCCTGAGATTCGTAAATATAATGGCACGACCGACCCTAACGAATACGTCACCTCTTACACGTGTGCCATAAAGGGTAACGATTTAGAAGATGACAAAATCGAATCTAGAAAAACTTCGGAGAGAACCTTTCGAAGGGAGCAATGATTTGGTATCAGAACCTGCCACCAAATTCTATCGACTCATTCTCCATGTTAGCAGATTCTTTCGTAAAGGCACACACAAGGGCCATAAAGGCCGCAATAAAGAAATCGGACCTTTTCAAGGTAAGACAAAGGGATGATGAAATGTTGAGGGAGTTCGTGTACCGATTTCAAATAGAAAACATGGAATTGCCACAGGTCACAAATGATTGGGTCGTTCAAGCTTTCACCCAAGGGTTAAACGAACAAAGTTCGATAGCATCACGTCAGTTAAAACAAAGTCTGATCGAGTATCCGGCGGTGATCTAGGCAGATGTGCACAATCGATATCAATCGAACATCAGAGTTGAAGACGTCCAGTTGGGTTCCGGGTCCGTTATTAAAAGGGATACCAACCGAAAACAAAGGCCGATCAGGGACCGATACCGGTTGTATAGTAGAAATCCTACAGACTCGGTGTGATAAACGACAATCAACTAACAAGCAATTGGAACGTGTCACACCTGAAACAATACTACTGCTAAGGTACGATCCTCCCCTGTTCAATTAAATTTCGAAACTAACCCTTGTAGATGTTCGATCAAAAGATGGATTATTCAACTCGAAGCCTTTAGGCCAGAAAGAACGCGTTGCACTCTTTTCCCTTAGACCGGTTTTTGTCCCAAATGGTTTTTTCGGCAAGGTTTTTTAATAAGGCAGCCATTGATCACGCTAACTTAGAACAATTCGACAGTATCCAAGGCCTCTTTACAATCAGCCTCGAATACCGGGGGGCATTACCATCGAATAAATCAAGTTCAATACGAGAAAGTTACTTCATGTCAAACAAGGTCTCGATCGAGAAAACGTGTAAGGGCCACATTACTCCGAGTTCGAGCAGTTACTCACCCGGGGACTATCTACGAAGCCCAAGGGCTACCTTATTTCGAGTTCAAGCAATCACTCACTCAACTATTAAAAGCCTAAGGGCTAAGTCATTTCGAGTTCGAGCAATCACTCACTCGACTACTAAGCCTAAGGGCTAATCTTATTTCGAGTTCGAGCAATCACTCACTCGACTATTAAAAGCCTAAGGGCTACGTCATTTCGAGTTCGAGCAATCACTCACTCGACTACTAAGCCTACGGGCTACATTACTTCGAGTTCGAGCAGTCACCCACTCAGGGACTATCTACAAAGCCAAGGGCTACCTTATTTTGAGTTCGAGCAATCACTCACTTGACTATTAAAAGCCTAAGGGATACGTCATTTCGAGTTCGAGCAATCACTCACTCCACTACTAAGCCTAAGGGCTAATCTTATTTTGAGTTCGAGCAATCACTCACTTGACTATTAAAAGCCTAAGGGATACGTCATTTCGAGTTCGAGCAATCACTCACTCCACTACTAAGCCTAAGGGCTAATCTTATTTTGAGTTCGAGCAATCACTCACTTGACTATTAAAAGCCTAAGGGATACGTCATTTCGAGTTCGAGCAATCACTCACTCCACTACTAAGCCTAAGGGCTAATCTTATTTTGAGTTCGAGCAATCACTCACTTGACTATTAAAAGCCTAAGGGATACGTCATTTCGAGTTCGAGCAATCACTCACTCCACTACTAAGCCTAAGGGCTAATCTTATTTTGAGTTCGAGCAATCACTCACTTGACTATTAAAAGCCTAAGGGATACGTCATTTCGAGTTCGAGCAATCACTCACTCCACTACTAAGCCTAAGGGCTAATCTTATTTTGAGTTCGAGCAATCACTCACTTGACTATTAAAAGCCTAAGGGATACGTCATTTCGAGTTCGAGCAATCACTCACTCCACTACTAAGCCTAAGGGCTAATCTTATTTTGAGTTCGAGCAATCACTCACTCGACTATTAAAAGCCTAAGGGCTATGTCATTTCGAGTTCAAGCAATCACTCATTCGACTATTAAAGCCTACGGGCTACATTACTTCGAGTTCGAGCACTCAACTCACTTGACTACTAAGCCTACGGGCTACATTACTTCGAGTTCAAGCAATCAACTCACTCGACCATTAAGACTACGGGCTACATTACTTCGAGTTCGAGCAATCAACTCACTCGACCATTAAGCCTATGGGCTACCTTACTTCGAGTTCGAGCAATCACTCACTCTACTATTAAAGCCTACAGGATACATTACTTCAAGTTCGAGCAATCAACTCACTCAACTACTAAGCCTACGGGCTACATTACTTCGAGTTCGAGCAATCACTCACTCGACTATTAAAGCCTACGGGCTACATTACTTCGAGTTCGAGCAATCAACCATTAAGGCTAAGGGATACCCTTACTTCGAGTTCTAGCAAGCACTCACTCGGTTATAAAGACTACAAAGTCCGAATTCGATCAAATTGCCTAAAGTCTCGAACTTATGAAAACTTTCATAAGGCATGAATGAAACAAGACCTTCACAAAGCAGAAAATAAGACAGAGACAAATTAGGAAAGGAAAAGATCTTTATATATATAAAAAATTATTTACAACGTCCGAACAGGACCCTGCACAAAAAATAGAAAAAACTCTAAGCCTCCTGGTTATCTCTGAGGACGGTCTCTTCTCCATCGGTCTCCTCCCCGTTCTCAAACCCACTCTTGCTCCCATCATCATCATCGTCATAATCGGAAGTCAATACTTCACCATCAGCTTCAAGCTCTTTGGCCCTTTTTATCTCTTCGATAAGATCGAAGCCTCAAGAATGGATCTCCTCGAGGGTCTCCCTCCGAGATCGGCATTTGACAAGTTCAGCAACCCAATGTGCTCGAGCTTCAGCAGTCTCGGCTGACTCTTTTGCTTGTACCTGAGCAGCTTCAGCATCGGCCCGATAGACGTCCATAAATGCATCTGCATTGGCCTTTGCTTTTTCAGCGTCAGATTTGCCCTTAGCAAGTTCGGAGGCCAACCGGGCCTCGAGCTCCTCTATTTTTCTTGCTTGGACCGAGCTCTTCCCCTTCATGACTTGAAGTTGGTTTTGGACCGATGATAATTGAGCTCGAGCAGTTTCTTTTTCTGCGGCGAGACGGTCCATACCATCTTTCATCCTAAGGTTTTCGCCCTTATCATATCAACCTCCTCACGAAGCTCCCCAATCACCTCAAGCTTCTACTGCAGCTGTGAGATCGAAATATTAGCCACCGTTCCAGAAGTGAGCCTATGGGTTTTTAAGATTATCATTACCTAATCGGTCAGGTCAGTCTGGTCTTGATAAGCCTTGGCAAACTCAGCTCGGAGGTCCTTGATTTATTCTTCCCTTTGCCCAACGAGGAGTCTAAGGGCGTTCCTCTCTTTTGTGACCCGCCGGAGGTCTCCTTCGTACCGGCGCAACTCAGCTCGAGTTCGAGAACATGCTTCTCGATGAACCATTGCGGCCTGCGAAGAAAGAAGAAAAGAAATTAGAAAACAAAAACAAACATGAAGGTGGTACCAACGAAGTGAGTTAGGGCTTACCCGATTCAGAGCCTGCTGCACTTCATGGAAAAGACCCAATGCATCACTAGGGCCGACAACATCCTCGATACCGGTAAACATATCACAAAAAGGTTCCTCTCCCTCATGAGGACCGTCTACCTCGAGGGCCCCCAAAGATTGGGCCTCTCGAATCGTAGCTTCGGAAAAGGCGGGGAGAATAGGCGAGCCTCCGATTACTATTTTCCCAAGCGAGTCGCTTGGGACGTTCTCCTCGGTTTGGAGTACTTCAGGATTGGCCCTTTCGGATATACCCACCGGTTGTCGACTTTGGTGGGAGGCATCCTCGACCTCCATTAACTCGGGGACTTTGCCCGAATCCTTCTCCGATACCGCCTCAGTTCGAGGCGGAGACACACAAACCACCATCGATCCAGCTACCATTGAGGCATCATTGGTTTTATTCACTCGGGCCACCAGTACGGACCCGTCGTCTTCTTCAACCTCATCTTCATCCCTTAGACGTCGAACTGATTCTTTGGTCAAAGGGATGGTATTCTTTCTCGGCTTACAAGCCATTTTCATCTTCGGTTTTGGATCTTCGGAAGTAGAGGCCCTTTTTCTCTTACTATCCTTCACTGGTTTTTGAACAAAGGCCGAATCCTCTTCCTCACTGGACGGGGGCGTCAAAACCGCATCTTTGCCCAGGCCTACACACAAGAGAAATGATTAAATGTATGGAAAATACTTCGTTCAAACTATCAAAGATACGAGAAAGAGGCTTACCATGATTTTTGGCCTCCCATCGACCCTTTGACAAATCACTCCATGAGTGCTCGGAGTATGTAGAGGTCAAAGCCAGGTCCCGTACCCAGTTCCTAAGGTCAGGAAATGCACCGGGCATCCAAGAAACCGTTTCATTACAAAAAGAGAATATCTGTGAGAAAGAAACAAAGGGGCAAAACAATAAGAGATAACAAGCGGAGTTACACTTACGCTTCATGTTCTACTCCTCGAGAAATGGCATCTTCTCGGCCGGTATTAGGTCCGAAGTCTTCATCGAACGAACCTACCCATCCAGCCTCAATCCTTGTCCTCGTCTATGCTCGAGAACATGACCTTGGTAGCCTGACGCTGAAGTTTTTTTAACCTGCCTCGTAAAAGGCGGGGGCTGTACAATCGAATGAGGTGGTCGAGGGTGAAAGACATCCCCTTGATTTTGTTCGCAAAAAAACGAATCAAAATAATGATCCGCCAAGAATAAGGATGAATTTGGCTTAGGGTTATTTGTTATTGATGACAAAAATCGATGATAACAAGGTCGAGAGGACCTAACATGAAAGGTTAAGTATACACACTTAAAAACCCTTTCACATGAGTAGTAATATCTTCTTCGGGAGACAGGATTACCACTTTGTTGTTCTCCCAGTTGCAATCATTCCTTATCTGTTCGAGATGCCCCTCGGTTATCGAACACATATACCTCGATACTAGTTCGCATCGGGCCGAAACCGACGAACCTTTGTCTACCTTAAAATCGGAGGTAAGAACACACGCCCCGGAAACACACTCCTCAGGCCGTGGCTCCACCAGTGTTTTATCGGCGGCAGGCTTGAAGAAGAAGTTTTTTCTTTTTGAGGAACGATTTTTGATGTTTTCACCATTTTGGTTTTGAAGATCGAGAATTGAAGGAGATGACAAAGATGTGGTGTTTTGAAGAAGGGTTTTGCAGAGAAAATCACAGAAGGAAGATTTTGCAATAAAAATCACAGGATTGCAGAAAAACTCAGAAGATACTAGAAAAAGCTTAGAAAATTTGGAAACTAGAGATGTAAAAGTGGTAAATGGTAAAAAGGGAAGCTATTTATAGATTGGAGAATGACGGTTCAATATCAGCAGTAGACGACCACCGTCTGACACGCATTTAATGCCTTGGTAAACTGAATCGACGGGACAGTTATCACGTACATCATGGTCGGGCTCGATGCTGACGTCTGTGTATATCTGATCGAACCATTGGAAAATCATATCGTTTCTTATCACATCCTTCCCAAGAAACGAGGGGACTATCTGTATACGGTCGAAACCGATTTCGGCCTTCGTACGACTGGTCGAGATGGGAACACAATGGACCGAAGAGCACCGAAGAGCGTCTTCATGATTTTGGGATAAGATCCGAGGCCGGGTTACTAAGCTTCGAGTTTCAGGGACTGATCCATACCGATATCGAAGTCATTATCGAGCTCGAATCCAAATCAAACCATGATGCGAAGCAGCATTATCGAGCTTGAGAGCCGAAGACCGACTAATGCTGAACCTGAATCAATACCGGGCCCTGAGAAAAAATCGAGCTCGAATCAATATCAAGCTCGATTCAGTATCGAGCTCGAGTCAATATCGAGCCTATAGACAAGAGCCGTTGCAGCCGCACTAAGGGAGAGAATCTCGGTAGGAAATAAAAAAAGAAAAGTTGATTTATCATCGTTCTCCACTATGTATTTTTAAATATATCTAAAGTAGGATCTCCCTATAAAAGTGACGGCTATTATCTCTGTAAAGGACAACCATTGAGACATTAAGAAATCATAACTCAGATACTGTGCATATGCTCCATATTGAGAGGTTATCATTTTGAGCTTTATACCTTATTTTCATCTTGCTTACTCATAAATCATCCTCCCTTCAACCTTGTTTGTATTTTCATTTTTGATACTCAATATTCAATATTTCTATTTACTCTTACGATTCGTGTCAAGTTATACCGCGTATCTTTAGAACTACATATAAATTCAACTCTATCCGTTTTTCGGGTAAACAATGTGCTAATGTGATTGTTTGAGCAATTTTTGGTTTATTTGAGAGAAAGTTCTTTCTTTTCTTTTCTTTTTTCTGTTAGAAAGCAATTTAAGAGTACATAATCAATGCATGGGTATCAATTTTGCATTTTTAAAGGATGTCTCGAAGAGTCGATATGGGACGGTTTGAAAACGGGTAATGAAAAAACGGATAAATTATCTAACTCGATCCATATTTATCTATCTATCTATATCTATATCTATATTATTGTAAAAGCATGAATAAAATATTGGATTACAAAAATAACCTTTTAATATTAAGCATAATAACCCACAATAAAAGGACATAATCAGAACTCTAGACACTAGCCTTGTAATCCTATTAGTTTTAGAACATAATACTATACGTTAGGAATCCTACATGATTACCTTTAGGAATCCTATTAGTATAATTATTTTCGGGCATAGATATATAATACTACATATTATACCTTTAGGAATATGTTAGATTTTATATTAGTATAATTACTTTCGATATATGGACATATTTTTAGCCATGTAATCCTATTACTTTTAGGATATACTTCTTAAAAAATTTCTATTACAAATTTAATTTGAAAACATATTATATTGTCCAAATCCATTTAAAACAGGAGAGCCCATATATTATTATAAAAATACGAATATAATATTTATAGACTAAAATAGCCCTAAAATGTTAAAGAGACAAACTCATGGGGAAAGGATATACCTGTAATAACTTATTTTTTGGACTACTATAACTTCTTTATTAATACAATCTTGTCTATTGAATTCTTATTAAAAATATGTAGGAAGGTTTAATAAAATTAATTTCACAAGAATCCTCCATATTGATACTACATTACCACTCTATAATATTCAATACAAAAAAAAATAAAAGCAATGATAAACGGATTGCATAAAGCGTTGAAATTGAAAAAATAATTTCCACGATAATATATTATTATATTATATTTGAACTGCTTTCCTACTCAAATATATATTTTTGCGTGTAATATAGAAAAATATACCCAATTATTAAAGAACAACTAAGAAAATTTTTAGGAATATAAATGTGTGAGAAAAGAAAGAAAAAGGTTAGTAATAGCCCATACCACTAATGATTTTGCAAACATAAAGATCTAAAAGTGAAATGTCAAATCGATCTTTTTATTCTTTGAAAATAAAATTTATAGTGAATAAAATTATAATTATGGTTAAATATTCAAACATGAGATGAACTAATATTAAGAATCTAAATCAATAGAAAATAAATTATATTTTATGTTAAAACCAAATAATCAAATCTTTCAATTAATTATTTAGCAAGAGAATTAAACTATATTATTTTTTGAATTCATCATATGAGTAAAATTATTTTTCAAGTTAAAAGAAATCTTATGGTACATAAATTTATTCCATAAAAGGAGTGTTGGAGATTTAAAAAACAATAGACCACAAAGTAAAAAATATTAGTATAATATTAAGAGGGCCATACAAGTGTTTGAGGAAGCACAATCAAAGCTAAATCCTTAACAAAAATAAGCTTTCAAGAATGTATTATAAAAAGTCGATTCTGGTATAGGGGATTATCCTTTGTAGATGCCTCCGACGGAATCGAAATAATATTCCTATGTCATGCATTATTTGCAAAATGTTAGATCAACATGCATGATATTGTTAGCAATAGAGCAAGTGGTGTACCAGCAACGACTTTATTATGAGGGTACAACTCACTTTAGATTTGATATACCTCTTCAAATAACTGAAATGACCATCACAAATATATCAAAGCAGAGCAATGGTGCTAAATTTATAAGGAAAGCAAAAGTGATAATATGGGATGAAGCGCTTTTAGCTAAGCGTCAAACGACCGAAACAATTACCAAGAGTTTTAGAGATATACTAGATATCGATGAACCGTTTGGTGGAAAAGTAATAATTTGGGAGGTGATTTCTCCCAGGTATGATCAATAGTTCCAATATTCACCAAAGCAGAAACTGTAAATACTAGCTTACCAAAATTATACTTATTGACCTCAAATGAAAAATACTCAAATAACAAAAAATATTAAAGTAAGAACAGATTCAACATTTAGTGACTTCTTGCTTCGTGTCGGAAACGAAGAAGAGCATCCAATAATAGATGATTTGGTTCTTCTAGAACACTTGGTTATCAACCCCAATGGTAATAATGGTGCATTTAATAAGAAAAAAATTTTCATCATTAGATTAAAACACAATCTGTGCAATTTACATGATAAAAATTAAAGAGCTTTCTTAGCTAGCACATATGTATATGTTGATCAACTAAATAAAAGGTTGATTGCTAAGTTTTATGGTAAAAACAAAAATATTTTTCATTTTTGACTCAGCAGAAGATGATACCAATAATTACTACCAAGAAGAATAATTAAATATTTTAACACCAAATGGCCTTCTACCGTACATGTTTGTCGTCAAGTTCATTATTTGTTACGTATGTTAATGTCACAATATATATAATAGACTAAGTTAAGATTGATCTTCCATTGCATATAGGTTGATTTTGAAGAAAAATATGCATGTCATGCTACTGAAAACTTAGATCCGTTGAATAGCTTATGTAATAGTAGACATATGGTGTATAGAAGTTTTGACAATAACGCCATACATGCACAACTTATAATACTGATCAATGTGCTTCTAAATAGTGTTTATCCCCGAATTCAACTTTTGTCTTCCGAAACTAAAGAATATTATTTTAAATCTGTGTGAAAATAATTTTCAGTATGTTTATATTTTGTAGTTATAATAAATAAAGCACAAGGACAAGCATCCTAAATATTGAACTATATTTACCACAATATGTTTTCTTACATGAATAACTATATGTTTCACTTTCAAGAGAGATATCAATATCGACAACAAGAGTTCTGGTTATGGCAAAGTAACCAAAACATTAGAAGAAAATATATACAAAAAAACAACGTCTATAAAGAAGTGTTCGGTAAGATATCATCACATTAGATACCTTTAAACTACAATACATAATTATCTACTTAACATAACTAAAATTGATCATTTATGTAATTTCTAATGATGTCCTTTCATTTTTAATTCACGTATTATGCTAATGTAACAATATTTTTCGGTATTTAGATGATTGTTATAGTATTATATATAAAATTTCTCTCATTAATTAAATTTTATTGTTCCTTCATACAAATAAATACTTAAATAATCATGTGTCATTATTAACGTGCAATGCACGTTTATAAATACCAGTATGGATAAAAATGGGTTAACCGACGAATAATATGGGTAACCATGTTATCCATGGGTTTATGAATACGATCATTTTAAGGAGAATTTTTAGTCTACCAAACTTGAGTAAACCCCAATTTGAGGTTTTACAAATGTAAAAGTTAAACACATTAATTATCTATTTACTAAATGGATAATATATTTTTTATCCATATTTGACTCGTTTTCAAAAATTTATTGACCAACCCATTTTTTAGTAGATAATATGGGTGATTAACTAGTTTTTTTAACTATTCTGCATGAGCATGACAATTATATGCACTTATCTACGAGAGATCATTTGAGCTTTCTAGAAGATGAATTATTTTCTCTATAAACTTTATAGATGAAACGAATATAGTCAAAAAAGAAGAAGAAGTGCTATTAGCATTTAGAAAGTCTAATCAAGAAATCATTCAAGGGGCAAGACAGTGCTAAATTGCTAATAGCATTTAGTCAGTCTGACCAAGAAATCATTCAAAGGACCACCATACTAAGCACTCAAATTTATTTTATGTATTTTATTGCTACTGCGGAAATATACTATTATTTACTGTGAGAAAAATAGACAAATCGCCCATTCAGCTTAATGGACAATAAACTAGAAAAAAAAAAGAGAAGAGAGTGAGAAGCTAGCCTAGAATAATATATGAAGTAGAAGGTATATCAAGAGAAATATTATAAGAATAGATTATCAACATTAATTAATATTGAGACTATATGAAAGAATTTCAAACATCCAATAGGATTGATAAATAAAAGGCTAAAAAACTTAGGATAATGAGTTGTAAGCTCTTTTTAAATTCTTATAACCAACGTGAGACAATTAACAAATGATTATAGGGATTTCTAACCACTTAAATTATAATAAGAATGTGTTATTAAATCTTTAATTAATACTCCCTTGATATCGCGAGTATATTTGAACACCAATATGTAATAACTGGAGTAGTATTTAGATATCGAGATTTTCTTGTACAGTACAATACTATTCACACCTCACAAGTAGATATCAGTTTTAATACTCCACTAAAAAGAGTGACACAAAGTCAATGAAAAGGTAAATATCCACGATATAGCTGTTCGTTAAAAGTGGAACATGTAATATTAGAGTTTCATTAAACAAAGCAAACCCTTTTTAAATGGACCACAAATCCATTATCTTTCGAGTTAGATAAAATTTTGGTTGCCAGTGTCTGTGAAATCTAGAGTTGAATGCTTTCCTCAACAGTGTCCTGTACCACCGTCCTCGTTTATCATTTGTCACATTAAAGTTTCGTATAAGTTTTCTAAAAAGGGATAAAAACTTTCTTTTACTTATATCTCAACATTTCCCTTTTACGTGTAATCAGTCAAACAAGTGCAACGTGGTAAAAGATACGGAAAAGAGGGAATATTTGATTCCTGTCTATCGGCAAATAACTGCACTAATAATATTTGGAAATAATTCAGAACTCATAGTTTAATAAATTTTACGCAGCATTGCACCTCCGTAGAAAAAATTTCGATCGATTTGGTCATCTGGGCAAAACTTCAAATTCAATAAATATTGCTCATCACTTGTCTCATGGGCAACACTTTTAACTTTTTGACCTTAAAAATTTGTCTATAGAGAAGTTGGGGTCAAAAAATCAAGATTATCCATTTTCAAAATCATTGGATATAATTTCGTGAATAGTCAATGACCGAAAAATCAGAGGAAATGGCTTAATTAATTCAACCGGGAGCATATGTACCTTGTTGCATGCGGTGTCACGCGACACTGCTTCGTCAAAGTTTTTTACTAGATATGTATAAAAAAATAAAAATATTGAGGATAAATATAAAGATGACACCGCTTACTGTTATAGTAATTTGTTCATAAGTCCATTTTTTAAAATTGTAACACCACTTAAAAAATACCCTGCGTATGCCATTCGATTCAACAATCCTTTAGTACAAAAAGTTTTTTTAAGCAAACTGATGACTTTCATTCATTCACGTATTTAGCTTAGTGATACTCGATAGGGCTTTTTCTCTCTTTTGTTTCTTGTTTCTTTTTTCCTTTCTCTTGCATCATAATAATCATTTTTAAGCATTAAGCAACATAAAATAAGTACAATGATAGAAGGCCAAAATGGAACAAACGATTGTTCTGTTTGAGAAAAGCCAAGTGTCAGCAGTCTCAACACTAGAGAGCCCATGGGCCAGGCCCACGAAACATGAGTGTTTGACTGGTGCACTTTGTCTTCAAAATCTTTTATTTTATTTCAGCAATATTCCAAAAATAATCATCATAGACCTAAGCATCTAAAGTAGTGGCGTAATTGATTAAACCTCGCTTTTTAAATCATTCATTTGTGGGTGAAACAAATGCAAAAACTCTCCTTTTTTAAATAATTCATTTTTCTTGTTTTGAGGGTGGCCACTAGCTAGGGAAGGTGTGGAGAAGAAGGAAAATTATGTCGATTGTACTTTTTGCTCTCTAACTTTCTCGGCCTTCTACCAAAGACTATGATCCAAAATAAACTGCTAGATTTCTTATTCAACTTGCGGTGATTACTTCTAGTCAGTCTAATTAAAATTTGATTCAAAGCCCACTATTTTAATCGACCTGCTGTTCCATGCGTCTACGTTAATTGTTGATTTACCTTTTTAGTCCCATGAATTAAAGGAAATGGACCTAATCTTTGCCACTTACTTTCTCTCAATGATGGAGAAAGCCCAATGATTAAGTAGGTATTTGGACATAAATTTGATTGAAACTTGATAAGAAGAATTTTTTTAGTTGTGTTGAAAAATAATTTTGGAAGTTGAAGTTGTACATGAACATGCATTTTAGAGTTTTTTCGAAATTTTTTTGAAGTTATGAGCAGAAGAAATTTTATTCACCCAAAAACTGCCCCAATAAATTTTTAGAGTTTTTTCGAATTTTTTTTCAAAAACTGATCAAATTCCATGAATAACCAATATTTTGAGGAAAAGAAACTGAAAGCATCATATGTCATGAGCCCATGACTATGCAAACACTTTTCTAGGTTGGACTCAATGGTCGGTCATAATACTGTCTAGGGTAATAGCGGGGCTTTTGCTTCTATACCCAATTTTGGGGTCATAAATGAATCACTTTACAAAAATACTTGCAACTCTACCCACTTTACGATCAATTTCAGACTTATCGGGTCTGAAGTTAAAAAAAAATTAGTCTAAAGTGAAAAAACTGCACTTCACATGTACTTAAAACCAAATAGGTCTGAAGTGCAACCAATGGTTTCATGCACTTAAGGCCAATAAGTCTGAAATAAAAAGTTACATTTTATATGCACTTAAGGCCAAAAGGTCTGAAGTGCAACAAACGTTTTCCTACACTTAAGGCCAATAAGTCTGAAATAAAAAGTTACATTTTATATGCACTTAAGGCCAAAAGGTCTGAAGTGCAACAAACGTTTTCCTACACTTAAGGCCAATAAGTCTGAAATAAAAAGTTACATTTTATATGCACTTAAGGCCAAAAGGTCTGAAGTGCAACAAACGTTTTCCTACACTTAAGGCCAATAAGTCTGAAATAAAAAGTTACATTTTATATGCACTTAAGGCCAAAAGGTCTGAAGTGCAACAAACGTTTTCCTACACTTAAGGCCAATAAGTCTGAAATAAAAAGTTACATTTTATATGCACTTAAGGCCAAAAGGTCTGAAGTGCAACAAACGTTTTCCTACACTTAAGGCCAATAAGTCTGAAATAAAAAGTTACATTTTATATGCACTTAAGGCCAAAAGGTCTGAAGTGCAACAAACGTTTTCCTACACTTAAGGCCAATAAGTCTGAAATAAAAAGTTACATTTTATATGCACTTAAGGCCAAAAGGTCTGAAGTGCAACAAACGTTTTCCTACACTTAAGGCCAATAAGTCTGAAGTGAAAAATTGCACTTCAGATGCATTTAAGGCCAAAAGGTCTGAGTGCAATCAACGTTTTCATGCACTTAAGGCCAAATAGGCCTAAAGTGTAAATTGTCCAGAAATGTAAATTTGTTCTTCGAATTTTAACAATCCAATATACGATTTAATACCTAAATCTACTTCAAATGAGCTCAAATTTGAAACATAATCTCCAAATATCATCAAGAACAAACCAATCATCAATTTGTTAAAACAATAATAAATCTAACGAACTCATTTTGCAACTAGGAAAAAGAAAAAGAAGAAACTCTTAGCAATAGTAAAAAAATAAAGCGCCACAACAACTCATCATTGTAAAACATCATAAACTACCTTAAATATGTCCACAAACACCATATAAAATCACTATTACCCGAAGAAGAAGAAGAAGAAGAAGAAGAAAGAGGACAAAAAAAACCTGAAATTGTTTAAACAATGGATACAAGTTTTAAAAAAATATTAAAAAATGGGTACAGATTAAATGCGGGCGACCAAATAAGACACTCCGTGCAATTTTTACGATTATAGCTCCATTTGGGCTAAGAACGCTTTATTGTGTTTGGGTTGTGTCTCTCATTGGGCTTCATTACTTTATTGTTTACAAAGTCATTACATGGCTCGTATATTGTAGAATTGCACAAATAGCACTCAAAGTGAATGATCTTGAATTTTTGTCTTTGCTTTTCAGGGGCAGAACTTTAAGTTTAACAATTGTTGTTCCTCGCTTGCCCCATGAATAACATTTTTAATTTTTAACCTTGAAATTCTGCACATGGGACCAGCAAGGGTGAAAAGTTAAAGACTACCCAAAGAGTGTCATATTTTTGCAACTTTTCGGTGGAAAATACCAAGGGGTATTATCACTTTTAGCCCACGTCAGAAACTATTTACATCTTATAGTCGAAAAAGTATATAAAATTTGTATAATTTTTGTATATAACATGAAAATACACAAATTTTATATATTTTATCGGCTATTACTTTTACATCGGCTATACAATGTCATTTTTCCAAATACCGAACGAAGGTATTCCAACCCCCGGGCCCAAAAAGGAAAACGCCTAAGTGGAGAGTACGATGATATTCACTGGACATGCCGTTCATCTTACACTATACATATAAAGTTCGATTTATGTTAAACTTCCATAATTTTTTTAGATATCAATTCTAGCTTAACGTACCCAAATTATGAAAATGTATAAATATAATTCACTGTTCTGTTAATATAAATCAGACCAAGTTATGCGTTAATGACACATTGAATGAAACTAAAAAGGGACCGGGGCCAAATATATCCTTATAAGAGAAAATGATCAAGTTTATCCTCCGTTATACTTTTGGTCTAAAACTATTCCCGCGGTTATACAATTGGCTCAAATATGCCCCTCCTCCGTTAAGATTGTCGAAGGTGGACACCTAATTCCAAGTGACACTGGAATTTTGGCCACGTGGCATGCCACCTCACTGCCCCAACCCATTTAACCCCTCTCCTTCACTTTTTCTTCCACCACCAGTAACTCCTACCCCTTCACCGGGAATGCCGCCATTAACACCATAACCACCACTAGTTTCACCATTTCCACCTTTCTCCCTAAAACTTCGCAAGTTTTCTTTCTATTCCTAATATCACATTTCTTATAGAGTGTTAGCGGGGGAAGCAACAATTAAAAATTGACCTCACTTCATTTTGTGATTAGGACACTGAAGTTTGTCTATCTGTAAGCATTCCCAAGTCACTTAAAAATTTTCAAAAAAATATAAGTATGTGATGAAAATATTTAGTTGTCTTAAATTGTTTTCTAATTAATTGAGGGTGATGAATTGTGTCGTCATTCATATAAGAATCTTAAATAAATTTCCTTCAAGTTCTCAACTGTTATGTTTCATAGCCCTTAATGTTCAAAACCGTCACAAGAACAGTATTTCTAAAATCACCTGAACGTTATATTCATGTTCCATCCACCTTTTCCACTACAGTTGAAAAAATGATCACAAATTTTCTGGTACAAATAATTTTTATAAAAATAATAATTAACTAATTAGATCTTATGTCATCATATGTACCATGAAGTTAGAAAATAATAAGGATGCACCTGAGTGTAATCTTTTGAGTCGTATTAAGGATGATTCTAGTAGCTTACCATTTTCCCTTCATTCTTAGGACCCGTTTGGTCATAGATTTTATCAAAATAAACTTGGTTTTATTTGGCAAACACATGTTTGACCATAGATTTTGCCTACATTTTGACCCAATCCCAAATTCCAAATCCAAAAACCAGCTATATCACTCTTATATTTTTTAAAAATTGCCCCAAACTTTTGTGTTATATAAAAGATCCCACCATTTATTATTTTATAACGATATTGTTTCGTCTTCTCGGTTATCTGAGAGTGTATCATGTAGTTCATTATAAAAATGATAATTTTGTATCAAATTTATTTATGTTCAGGACTATGGTTTGCGATAATATAATGAATGTTATTAATAATGGTATTGTTGGGTATTTGTGATAGTTTTTGGAACTTATGGATATAAGGCATGTTTCATGTTTTTCCAAACAAAACTTTACCCAAAAAAGATATCCAAACACATTTTCATCTTCAAACCAAACTTCACCCAAATCAGAGTTTTCAGAATAAATTTGGGAATCTATGGCCAAACGCTAGCTTAGGACCCGTTTGGCCATAGATTTTGCCAAAATAAATTTGAATTTTATTTGGCAAACACATGCTTGGCCATAGATTTAGATATGTCAACTATATATAAAAGAATAAAGAATTAGCAACCGATAATTTATGTACACAAATCGTGGGCTTCCCTTGTTGGAAAAAGAAACTTTTCTCCTACTTTTTGTATTCTTTTTATTGTATCAATATTTGTTTTTCTTATTAGGAAAAGATATCAAACACGGAATTATATTTGGACAAAACTTATTTGATTTCACACTCCTAAATAGTATGAAAGTTTTTTGAGTTTATAATTTTATCCAATGTAAAAATATATTTTTAAAAGGTAAAAAAGACAAACAACATTTCGTTAAGGCTTTCGTGATTTGAATATAGTACTAGGCTCTATGTTCGTGCGATGCACGAAATATCTTGTATCAACTTTTGATCTTGTATCTAATCAAGCAGCTTCGCTCCATTACAACTTGCTCCAGTAAATATCAATATAGGTCTGAATTATCCATATGTGTTTTCGTAAATTCGAAATGCTGAAACTTGATTTAGTTGTTTTATATTATTATGCTTAAATCTCTTTTAATGATAGATTAAAAACAAAGGTTAAAATATGTGCTATATAAGATACCCGTCAGCCTCATGTCTTCTCTTCCCATGAAAGCAGAAAACATTCCATTGATCTTTATCAATTATTTATCTTGATACAATTACATGTTTATTTTTTAATTTTAGTCAATAAAATTTTATCGAACATAAATTACTTGAGAAATCTGAAATAAGTTAATAACAATTAAAAAGAAAATGACAACAAAAAAGATTAATACTTCGTATGTTGGATGAAGTCCAATCAAAAGAATTTTAATCAAAATCANTTTCGTTGAGTCGGCGTATGTGTAGTTTAAATCAAAAAAGAATTTTAGAGTAAGTGATTTACAATTATATCCTTAAATTATATAAATATTTAAAGTCATAAAATCAATAATATTTCGAGGATAGTTTTAGACAATAAACTTTTATCGAACATAAACTACTTGAGAAAAAGTCAGTAACAAAGAAGAAGAAAAAAAAGATCAATACTTCATATGTTGTGATAACAATTGATATGATCCAAAACTTAAGGTCCAATTAAAGGAAATAGTCCAAAACGATAAAGTCTCAAAAGAATTTTACCTAAAATCAACTTTGTAGGGTCGGCGTATATGTAGAGTTTTATGATAGAATTGTTATTCCGTAATTAACGATAGCTATTTGATACTGAATTGATGAATTATTTCCAATGGAGGTTAAAATTGTAAGTCTGTTTTATTTTATAATTATCGGCCATTTATGTCACGATCCAAATTTCCTCTGTATAACGTCGTGACGACACTTAGTCTACGACAATTTAAGCCTAACAAATTGCGGAAAATAACAAAACGAAAGTAAAACTTGGCAACTAACAATAGTGGATAACTGAGTAACTAGTAACTATGCCGCTCGGCATGTACATTGACCAATACTCTATAAATACACAGTCTTCCAAAAATCCGGAACATCGTAAGTCATAAGCTACAGAAGGAAACTAGAATCTCTATACACCAGAGTCTAATAAAAGAAATACGGAAGGTAAATGACATATGAGAGAATAGAGGAGGACTCCGAGGTCTGCGGACGTGGCAGATGTACCTTGAAGTCTTCGTAATGCTGCAAGCACTCTCAGCTAGTAGCGGGGCTGATAAGAAGTACCTGAATCTGCACACAAAATATGTGCAGAAGAGTAGCATGAGTACACCACAACGGTACCCAGTATATTCCAAGTCTAACCCGGTCGAGTAGTGACGAGGTAAGGTCAGGCCCACTGGTAAATAATAAATAAGGCAGGAGAATATACACTATAATAAGAGACTAGAATCTAACAAAAGGAAACACAAAAAGGCAACAGTACAACACAGGAGTAAACAGCAGGGGATTTCCCGAGATACCGCCTCGTAGTCCAAAAATAAATAAACAGGAAGAACTCCCGAGGAACCACCTCGTAATCTCAAAAGTAAATATGCAGAGAGAACTCCCGAGGAACCGCCTTGTAGTCTCAAAAGTAAATGTACAGGGAGAACTCCCGAGGAACCGCCTCATAGTCTCAAAAGTAAATGTGCAGGGAGAACTCCCGAGGAACCTTCTCGTAGTCTCAAAGGTAAACACACAGCTCAAACCGATAAATACAACAGTTAACATCAAGATTTCTACAGTTATTCCGATAAAGAACAAGGAAAAGCAGGAAATCAACTAGGCATGCTTCACAGAGTTCAAATGAGCAGTTAAAGCACGTAGACATGCGATATTAGACGAAACAGGATAACTACACATATTGGAATAGCTCAATTAAGAATGAAAACAGACTAATACTCATTTAAACGGTATAACTCAAATTAAGGGAAAAACAGGTTACTACTCAGTAAAATAAATCAGGTTTTACAACAAATAGCCCGTGCACTTACTCGTCAACTCACGTACATGGTGCTCACATATCACAACAGTACCAAATCTTAACGGGATATCCCCCACACAAGGTTAGGAAAGCCACTTACCTCTAACCAAACTCAATCAATCGATAACAATGTCTTTTTCACGAATATCCGACTCCGAATGGCCCAAATCTAGCCAAAGTCAATTATATACCATAAATACAACTATAAGAAATTGATCTAATTAATGAAATCAAAGCTAAAGCATGAAATAAGAAAATCTCCCCAAAAAGCCTCCCCGGGCCCACGTCTCAAAATCGGGTAAAAGTCACAAAATATGAACACTCATTCACTCATGAGTTCACTCAAACCAAAATTATCCAAATCCGATGTCAAAATCTCAATCAAAACCCAAAATTTTAGTTGAAGAACTTCTTCCCATTTCCCCCAAATTTTCAACACAAATCCGAAATTAAATGATAAAACCAACCATAGATTAATAGAATATAACCAAAAATAAGTTAAGAATCATTACTCAATCGATGACTCTGAAAATCCCTCAAACTCTCGTTCAAATCCGAGCTCCCTATCTCAACTTTAGATAAACATGGCCAACCCTCATTTTTGGAAACTTTAATACTGCCCAGACATTTGTGTTTTGCGAACGCGAGGGTGTCGCCGCGTTCGCGAAGAAGGAAATTGCTTCAGTACAAAATCCTTCATCGCAAACGTGATGATCTACTTGCGAACACGAAGGTTACTCAGCTCGACCCTACGTGAATGAGGAACCAGCATCGCAAACGCGTAGGCAAAATGGCCTGGAGGCTCACTCGACCAACTTCCGCAACGCGAACGCGAGACTACATCGCGAGCGCGTAGACCATTTACCTCAGAGTTTCGCAAACGCGGGACCTCCAACGCGAATGCGAAGCACAAATACCACCTGCCTCTGGTTCCTCTTCGCGAACACGAGACTCCCCTCGCGAACGCGAAGAAGGAAACCAGCAACTGGAAAACCAAAAAACATCTGCAATCTTTCTGTAACGACCCGGCTGACTGTGTTGAGTCCGGAGACTCGATTCCTTTCCTGTTTAATTATTGTACTATTCTATATTTTCAGACAGTGATTTTTATCTGTCAGACTTTGTATTCATATTAGATGCTCATGTACTCAGTGACACCGGGTTTTGGGAGTATTATATTTGCAATTGTGAGTTTCTTCTGCTGAATTTAATTATTTTGTTTCCAAACTTATAAGATATGGTAATTTATTGAGATTGTTGGCTTGCCTAGTATTGATATAGGCGCCATCACGATAGGTGAGATTTTGGGTCGAGACACTTTCACAAGTCCAAAATGATCTGTTAACCACCCGAAATCAACCCGAGGCCCCCCGAGACCTCAACCAAACATACCTACAAGTCCTAAAACACCATACGAACTTAGTTGAGCCCTCAAATCACATCAAACAACGCTAAAAACATGAATCACCCTTCAATTCAAACTTAATGAACTTTGAAACTTCAAACTTTTACAACCGATGCCGAAACCTACAAAATCACGTCCGATTGACCTCAAATTTTGTACACATGTCATATTCGACATTACGGACCTACTACAACACATGTCATATTCGACATTACGGACTTACTCCAATTTTCGGAATTGAAATCCGACCCCGATATCAAAAAGTCCACTACCAGTCAAACTTCTCAAAATTTCAATTTTCGCCATTTCAAGCCTAAATTAGCTACAGACCTCCAAAATACAATCCGGACACGCTCCTAAGTCCAAAATACCCAACAGAGCTAACACAACTGATAAAACTCCATTCTGGAGTTGTCTTCATACAGTTCCAACTACGGTCAAAATCTTAGAACTTAAGCGTTCATTTAAGGGACTAAGTATCCCAAAACACTCCGAAACCACGAACAAAACCTCCCGACAAGTCACATAAGCAAAAAGAGATACGGGGAAAGCAGTAAATAGGGGATCAGGGCTATTACTCTCAAAATGATAGGCCGGGTCGTTACATCCTCCCCCTCTTAAAATAATCGTTTGTCCTCGAACGAGCATAAACACATACCTGAAGTGGTGAAAAGATGAGGATAACGGCTGGGCATATCATGTTCGGTCTCCCAAGTCGCCTCCTCGACCGGCTGACCCCTCCACTGAACCTTCATGAAAGCAATATTCTTTGACCTCAGCTTTCGAACCTGCCTGTCCAAAATAGCCACTAGATCCTCAACATAAGATAGATCTTTGTCCAACTGAACTGAGCTGAAATCCAGCACATGAGACGGATCACCGTGATACTTTCGGAGCATAGAAACAAGGAATACCGGATGAACTCCTGCTAGACTGGTAGGTAAGGCAAGCTCATAAGCAACCTCCCCAACACGTCGCAACACCTCAAAGGGACCAATAAACCTTGGTCTTTGCTTGCCCTTCTTCCTGAACCTCATAACGCCCTTCATAGGTGAAACCCAAAGCAAGACCCGCTCCCCAACCATGAATACAACATTGCGAACCTTTCGATCCGCATAACTCTTCTGTCTGGACTGGACTGTGCGAAGTCAATCCTGAATCACCTTAACCTTTTCCAAAGCATCCTGAACCAAGTCTGTACCCAATAATCTAGCCTCGCCCAGCTCAAACCAACCCACTGGAGACCAACACCACCTACAATACAAAGCCTCATATGGTACCATCTGGATGCTCAACTAATAACTGCTATTGTAAGCAAACTCCGCAAGTGGCAAGAATTGGTCCCAAGCACCACCAAAAGCCATCACACAAGCACGAAGCATATGCTCCAGTATCTGAATAGTACGCTCGGACTGCCCGTCCATCTGAGGGTGAAATGCTGTGCTCAGCTCCACTCGAGTATGCAACCCATGCTATACGACCCTCCAAAACTGTGATGTGAACTGCGTACCCCGGTCAGAGATGATAGATACCGGTACGCCATGAAGCCTGACAATCTCGCAGATATAAATTTGAGCCAGCTGCTCGAAAGAATAGGTAGTCATCATAGGAAGAAAATGAGCTGACTTGGTCAGCCTATCCACAATCACTCAAACTGCATCAAATTTCCGCTGAGTCCGTGGAAGTCCAACAACGAAATCCATAGTGATCCACTCCCATTTCCACTCCGGAATCTCTAACTTTTGAAGCAATCCACCTGGCCGTTGATGCTCATACTTTACCTGCTAGCAATTCAGACACCCAGCTACATATTCCACTATGTTCGTCTTTATTCTTCTCCACCAGTAATGCTGCCTCAAGTCCTGATACATATTAGCGGCACCCAGATGAATGGAGTACCGCGAGCTCTGAGCCTCCTGGAGAATCAACTCACACAACCCATCTACATTGGGCACGCATAGCCTGACCTGCATCCTCAATGCACCATCATCCCCAATAGTAACCTCCTTCGCATCACAGTGCTGAACCGTGTCCTTAAGGACAAGCAGATGGGGGTCATCATACTGACGCTCCCTGATACGATCATAAAGAGAACACTGATAGACCACACAAGCCAATACTCGACTCGGCTCAGAAATATCCAATTTAAGAAACTAGCTTGCTAAGGCCTAAACATCCACCGCTAATGGCCTCTCTGCTACTGGTAGATATGCTAAGCTCCCCAAACTCTCCGGCAGACGACTCAAAGCATCGGCCACTACATTGTCCTTCCCGGGATCGTACAACATAGTGATATCATAGTCCTTAAGTAGTTCAAACCACCTCCGTTGACGCAAGTTAAGATCCTTCTTTTTGAACAGATGCTGCAAACTACGGTGATCTGTGTAGATCTCACAAGGGACACCGTGCAAATAGTGCCGCCAATTTTTCAAGGCATGAAAAATAGCTGCTAACTCAAAGTCATGGATAAAATAGTACTTTTCATGCACCATCAGCTGTCTGGACACATAGGCAATCACCCTACCATCCTGCATCAACACTGCACCGAGACTAATCCATGATGCATCACAATACACACTATAAGTCCCCGAACGTGTAGGAAATACCAATACTGGGGTTGTAGTCAAAGCTGTCTTGAGCTTCTGAAAGCTCTCCTCATACTTCTCTGTCCATCTGAACAGAGCACCCTTCTGGATCAGCCTGATCATAGGTGTTGCAATAGATGAGAATCCCTCTACAAAACGATGGTAATACCCCGTAAAACCCAGAAACTTCGGATCATCGTAGCTGATGATGGTCTAGGCCAACTCTGCATTACTTCCACCTTATTTGGATCCACCTTGATCCCGTCACTCGATACTACATGACCCAAGAATGCCACTGAGTCTATCCAAAACTCACACTTTAAAAGTTTTGCATATAACTTCTTTTTTCTCAAGGTCTGAAGTACAGTCCTCAGGTGTTGCTCCTGATCCTCCCGAGTCCTTGGAGTACACCAGAATGTCATCAATAAACACAATGATGAATGAGTCAAGATAGGGCCGGAACACACTATGCATCAAGTGCATAAAAGCTGTTGGGGCATTGGTCAGGCCAAAAGACATCACAAGGAACTCGTAGTGATCATACCAAGTCCTGAAAGAAGGCTTCGGAATATCTGGCTCCCGAATCTTCAACTCATGATATCCAGAATGTAAATCAATCTTGGAAAACACCTTGGAACCATATAGCCGATCAAATAAATCATCAATACGAGGAAATGGATACCTATTCTTCACTTTAACTTTGTTCAGCTAGCGATAATCAATGCACATACGCATAGAACCATGCTTCTTCTTCACAAACAAGACAGGAGCTCCCCAAGGTGACACACTGGTCCGAATGAAGCCCTTATCAAGCAACTCCTGTAACTTCTCCTTCAACTCCTTCAACTCAAGATGAGCCATACGATACGGAGGAATAGAGATGGGCTGAGTTCCCGACAACAAATCAATGCCAAAATCAATATCTCTGGCGGGCGGCATGCCCATAAGATCAGCTCGAAACACATCTGGAAAGTCCCTCACTACCGAGACTGACTCAACTGTAGGAGCTTCAATACTGATATCTCTCACATAAGCTAGATACGCGTCACACCCCTTCTCAACCATGCGTTGAGCTTTAAGAAGTGAAATAACTCTGCTGGGAGTATACTCTAAGGTACCTCTCCACTCTAATCGTGGAATAGCTAAGCCAACGTCACGGTCTTAGCGTGACAATCAAGAATAGCATAATGGGGTGATAACCAGTCCATGCCCAAGATAACATCAAAGTCTACCAGACTGAGCAATAATAAATCGGCTCTGGTCTCAAAGCCACTAAGAGCAATCAAATACGACCGGTACACGCGGTCCACAACAAGAGAATCTCCCACAAGAGTAGATACATAAATAGGGGAATTCAAGAAATCCCGAGATACGCCCAAATACAGGGCAAAATAAGAGGACACATAGGAATAAGTGGAGCCTGGGTCAAATACAACCGACACATCTATACGATAGACCGGAACAATACCTGTAATGACAAAGTTAGAAGCAACTACCTCTGTACAAGCAGGAAGAGCATAGTATCTGGCTTGGCCTACCCCTTTAGGGCGACCTCTACCTCCCTGACCTCCACCTCGAGCTGGCTGAGCAGGTGGGGCAGTAGCTGGTGCTGTAATCATAGCCTGAGGACCCGGTGGAACACGTAGTGGCTGAGAAGTCTGTGGAGGTGCACCCCTCCTAAGTCTGGGGCAATCCCTTACCATATGGCGGGTGTCGCTACACTCAAAACAAGCTCTCGGAGAGCGTGGCTTCTATAACTGGTTCGGGCCAGATCTGCTGGACTGGCTACTAAAAGCACCCCGTGAAGGAGGCGCACTAGATACTGGCGGTGCATAATAAGGCTCTGGAATATCACTGGCGGCTGGAAGAGCTGAATAAACGGGGCGACTCCCATAGCCCCTACCCTAGCGAACTGCAGGTAGGGCACGAGTACCACTGTAAGTGACAGACAATCGAGACCTCTTGGCCTCCCTCTCCTCTTTCTCCCAAGCAAGAATACCTTCCAATCTCCTAGAAATACTCACAACCTGCTGGTAAGAAATATCCATCTCCCACTCCCGGGCCATGCTAAGCCTAATACTAGGGTGGAGTCCCTCGATAAACCGACGAACCCTCTCTCGACCTTTGGCAACCAAGTCTGGTGCATGTCGGGCCAAATCACTGAAACAAACTACATACTCTGACACAGTCATATCACCCTGGCACAGCTGCTCAAACTTCACGCACCATGTGTCCCTGAGACTCCCTCCAGAACATGTCCGAGAACTGAGTCCATGTAAGTGAAGCTGCCTCCGTCGGACTACCCAACTCATAAGCATGCCACCACTGATAGACTACTTTTCTAAGCTGGATTATAGTAAAAGAAACCCCACTCGATTATGCTACGCCCATGGTACGAAGAATACAGTGACAATCCTCCAGAAAACCCTGGGAATCCTCTGACTCCAATCCACTGAAGGTAGGAGGGTGGTACTTCTTGTACCTCTCAAGTCTGAGCTGCTCTGCCTCAGAAACTGCTGCCTTAACCTCGGGCTGAGCTGGAGCTATCGGCTGCATCAGTATAATATCTAGAACCTGGTCGACCCGAACCCGTTTCTCTAGAGTACCGATGATGGGAGTTTGTGCTCCTCCCTCGGACTGAGATATGGCAGGAGCAAATGGACTTAATCCAGTCTGAGCTAAGGTGTTATACATGCTCAAAAATGGTTCTAGAGTCTCCATAGCCTCCCAAAGATAAATACAGATACGTCTGTACTAATTCATGAGACTCTACTAAACTTGCGTGTGACTCATGACACCTATGAACCTAGAGCTCTGATACCAACTTGTCACGACCCAAACTCCCTTCGTATAATGTCGTGACGGCACTTAGTCTCTACGACTAGGTAAGCCTAACAAATTGCGGAAAATAACAAAACAAAAGTAAAACTTGGCAACTAACAACAGTGGATAAATGCGTAACTAGTAACAATGTTGCTCGACATGTATAATGACCAATACTCTATAAATACACAATCTTCTAAAAACCCGGAACATCGTAAGTCACAAGCTACAGAAGGAAACTAGAATCTCTATACACCAGAGTCTAATAAAAGAAATACCGAAGGTAAATGACATAGGAGAGAATAGAGGGGGACTCCTGGATCTACACACAAAACATGTGCATAAGAGTAGCATGAGTATACCACAGCAGTACCCATAAGTGCCAAGCCTAACCTCGGTCGAGTAGTGACAAGGTTAGGTCAGGCCCACAGGTCCGAGGTACCACCTCGTAGTCTCAAAGGTAAATATGCAGGGAGAACTCCCGAGGAACTGCCTCGTAGTCTCAAAAAGTAAATATGCAGGGAGAACTCCCGAGGAACCGCCTCGTAGTCTTAAAAGTAAATGTGCATGGAGAAATCCCGAGAAACCTCCTCGTAGTCTCAAAAATAAATGTGAATGGAAAACTCCCGAGGAACCGCCTCGTAGTCTCAAAAGTAAACACACAGCTCAAACCGATAAATACAACAGTTATACTAATAAAGAATAAGGAAAAGCAGGAAATCAACTAGGCATGCTTCACGGAGTTCTAATGAGCAGTTATAGCACGTAGACATGCAATATTAGACTAAACAAGATAACTACAAATATTGGAATATCTCAATTAAGAATGAAAAAAGTGTAATACTCATTTAAATGGTATAACTCAAATTAAAGGAAAAACAGGTTGCTACTCAGTAAAATATATCGGGTTTTACAACAAATAGCCTGTGCACGTACTCGTCACCTCACGTACACGACGCTCACATATCACAACAACACCAAATCCTAAGGGGATTTCCCCCCCACAAGGTTAGGCAAGCCACTTACCTCGAACCAAGCTCAATCAATCGGTAACAATGCCTTTTCCACGAATATTCGACTCTGAATGGCCCAAACCTAGCCAAAATCATTTACATACCATAAATACAACTATATGAAATTAATCTAATTAATGAAATCAAAGCTAAAATAAGAAATTGGAAATTTGCGCAAAAAACCTTCCCGGGCCCATGTCTCAGAATCAGGTAAAAGTCACAAAATATAAACACTCATTCACTCACGAGTTCACTCGAACCAAAATTATCCAAATCCGATGTCAAAATCGTAATCAAAACCCAAAATCATAGTTGAAAAACTTCTTCCCATTTTTCTCAGATTTTCAACCCAAACCTGAAATTAAATGATGAAACCAACCATAGATTAGTGGAATATAACCAAATATAAGTGAAGAATCATTACCCAATCGATGACTCTGAAAATCCCTCTAAATTTCGTTCAAATCCGAGCTCCCTATCTCAAGTTTTGATAAATATGGCCAACCCTCGTTTTTGGAAACATTAATACTGCCCAGGCATTTCCTTCTTCGCGAACGTGGCCACACCCTCGCGTTCGTTAAGCACAAAATTGCTTCAGTGCAAAATCATTCATTGCGAACGCGATGGTCTACTTGCAAACGTGAAGGTTACTCAGCTCAACCATACGCGAACGCGGAACCAGCTTCGCAAACGCGTAGGCAAAATGGCCTGGAGGCTTAGTTGACCAACATCCTCAATGCGAACGCGAGACTACATCGCGAGCGCGTAGACCATTTACCTTAGAGCTTCACGAATGTGGGACCTCCATCGCAAACGTGAAGCACAAATACCACCTGTATCCGGTTCCTCTTCACGAACGCGAGACTCCCCTCGCGAACGCGAAGAAGGAAACTAGCAACTCGAAAACCAGAACAAATCTGCAATCTTTCTGTAATGACCTGGCCAGCTGTGTTGAGTGTTACAACCCCATTTTCCCATTTACTTCTAAATTTATGCTTCATAGTTGTTTTATGACTTAACGGATTAATTGGTTCAGGTCCGGTGAGGTTTTGGAATGAATTAGAGCACTTAGTTTCAAGGTTTAAAGCTTAAGTTGGAAACGTTGATCAGATATTGACTTGTGTGTAGATGACCTCAAATTAAATTCTGATGATTCCAATAGCTCCGTATGGTGATTTGGGACTTAGGAGCGTGTCCGAAAAATTATTTGGAGGTTTGTAGTGGAATTTGGCTTGAAAAGGCGAATAATTGAATTTTTGGGAAGTTTGACCGGGGGGTTGACTTTTTGATATCAGGGTCGGAATCCAATTTTGAAAATTGGAACACCTCTGTTATGTCATTTATGACTTGTGTACAAAATTTGAAGTCAATCGGACGTGATTTGATAGGTTTCGGCATTGTTTGTAGAAATTTGAAATTTAAAAGTTCATTAGGCTTGAATTAGGGTATGATTCGTGGTTTTAGCGCTGTTTGAGTTGATTTGAGTGTTCAACTAAGTTCGTATGATGTTTTGGGACTTGATGGTATATTTGGTTGAGGTCTCGGGGTGCTCGGGGTGAGTTTTGGGAGGTTAACAGATCATTTTTGGACTTGGCATGTTGGTTGAAGACTGCTGGTGTGTTTTTCTGGTTTCCTTCTTCGTGTTGGCGAAGGGAATTTGAGGCAGGCAAGATTTTCCCTTCACGTTCGCGAGGGGTTCTTGCGTTCATAAAGAGGAGCTGGGTTGTGCATCGCATTCGTGAGCAGTGTCTCGCGTTCCCGAAGAGCAATGTTGGGCAGCACAATTTTGTGCTTTGTGCCATTTTCCATTTTTGACAGATTGGAGCTCGGGAAGAGGCGATGTTTGGGAAATTTTCAAGGAAAACAACGGGGTAAGTGTTCTTAACTCATTATTGGTCAAATTACCTGAATCCATGATTGTTTTTAACATTTAATGGATGAATTAAGTTGGAAAGATTAGAAAACCCTCTTGGTTTAATATGAAGATTTGAGGGTCGAGTTGATGTCGAATTTTGGTAAAATTAGTATGGTTAGACTCGAGATTGAATGGGCTTTCAGATTTTGTAACTTTTGTTGGGTTCCGAGACGGGGGACCGACAAGCGATTTTTGAGCTAAATTTCGGATTTTTTTGGAAACTTTGTATTTTCTTATGGGATTAATTCCAATAAATTTTATTGACTGAATTGAATTAATTGTGGCTAGATTCGAGGCGTTTGGAGGCCAATTCATGACGTAAAGGCATAGCGGAGTAAAGAATTACACGGTTTGAGGTAAGCAACACTTCTAAACTTGGTTATGAGGGTATGCATCCATTGTGAGGAATTGTGACTTCAATAAATGTCGTGGAGTTGTAAAATTTATGAATCATGTTATTACTTGAACATGTTCCACGTGTTAGAGAAATTGAATTGACGCTCTTATTAAATATCGTGTTTAAGCTATGTGCCAATATTTTGGGACCCATGTGGTCGTGTTGCCGTTAAATTAATTATTTTCAAAAATATACATTTTACACTCAGTCATATTCGTCCATTGTGAGGATATTTATGGGATCGGGTCTGCCCAGCTGCAGCAGGCCAGAATGGCTTTATACATTATTATTATATGGATCGGGGTTGCCTACCTGCAGCAGGCCTTATAGGCTTTACTATTTTATGGATCGGGGTTGCCCGCCTGCAGCAGGCCTTATAGGCTTTGTTATTATACGGATCAGGACTGCCCGCCTGCAGTAGGCCATATAGGCTTTACATCACGCTTGGGCTGAAGGAGCCCCTTCGGAATCTGTACACACCCCCAGTGAACGTAGATGATTATTTATATTCAGGATGGATTTCACAGGGCATGGACTTGCCTTACTTATTTGTACTGTAATGAGTTTACGTGGACATGGATCTTGTCCGTGTCATTTATATTTGGGGATAAATTACCCCAGGGCTGGATTGGCCTTATACGGTACCGAGTGACTCACTGTCAGTTGATGTGTATATATATACGGGTTGGAACACCCCTAGGTTGGGTTGGTCATAAACAGTACCGACTGACCGGATAATTTGTGACCAATATTTACATGAGGTCTTTCTATTGAGATGTCATATTCCTCATATCATGCAGTATTGATCTAATTCACTTGTACTGAGTTTAACTGTTAAACTTGAAAGCATGCCTACATTTTTGTACCATAATTTATACTGGATTGTACCTGCGGAGCTCGTCATTACTTTCAACCCAGAGGTTAGTCTTGTTACTTATTGAGTTAGTTGTACTCATACTACACTCTGCACCTCGTGTGCAGATCCAGGTGCTCCCGGATATGGCGGCTGCTAGATATCAAAGTTAATTTTGTTGGTGACTATCAAGGTAGCTGCTTGATGTCCGCAGACTCGATTCCTTTCCTGTTTAATTATTGTTCGGTTCTATATTTTCAGACAGTGATTTTTATCAGTCATACTTTGTATTCATATTAGATGCTCATGTAATCAGTGACACCAGGTTTTGGGAGTGTTATATTTAAAATTATGAGTTTCTTTAGCTGAATTTAATTATTTTGTTTCCAAACATAAAATATATGGTGGTTTATTAAGATTGTTGGCTTAGCTAGTATTGAGATAGGCGCCATCACGACAGGAAAGATATTGGGTCGTGATAAGTTGGTATCAGAGCCTAGGTTACATAGGTCTCACGAGTCATGAGTAGGTTTAGTAGAGTCTTGCGGATCGGTACGGAGACGTCTGTACTTATCTTCTAGAGGCTGTCGAACCCTTAGGAAATTACACTTTATTGTATTCAGTCGTGCAAACTTGTTGATTCTGGAAACTAAAAGTCCTGTTATTCTGTTCTCTCACAGATGGTGAGGACACGTACTACCTGATCAGGCGGTTAGTCACTAGTGCCACAAGTTAGGGCCGCGAGAGGCAGGGGCCGAGGTAGAGGTCTAGTTGTAGCTCGTACCACAGTTGGACCAGAACCTGTAGTACCACAAGTTGCACCAGCTCAGGCACCAGCTGTGCCCATTGAGATTCCAGGCCTTCCGGAGACTTTGGCCCAGATATTGACAGTTTATTCTGGCCTTGCTCAGGTGGTTTTGGCTCAGACCGCACCTGCCACTTCTCAGGCCGGGGGAGATATTCATAACCCTGTTACCCGTACTCCAGATCGGGTAGTACAGGGACTTCAGATACCGGGGGCACTACTAGCCCAGCCAGGTGCAACCGCTCAGGCCCCGGCAGTCTCTGTTATGGCAGATGATGAGCATAGAAGACTTGATAGATTTGGGAGGATTCGACCTCCATCATTTAGCAATGCTGAGTCAGAGGATGCTCAGGGTTTTCTGGATAAGTGGCAGTGGATGCGTCGGACATCAGGTATTCTGGAGACCAATGGGGTCTCGTTCACTACTTTTCAGTTTTCTAGGGCTGCTTTTAGATGGTGGGAGGCCTATGAGAGGCGCATGCTGGTTGGTTCAGTACCACTTGCATGGCAGGAGTTCTCCGTTCTTTTTTTGGAGAAGTTTGTGCTGCAGTCTCTTAAAAAGGAGTTGCGCAGACAGTTTGATCAATTACGTCAGGATGGCATGTCCGTGACGTAGTAGGAGATGAGATTTTCTGAGTTGGTTTATCACGCAGTTTGGTTGGTTCCCACTGATATATAGAGGATTAGGAGGTTCATTGATGACATCACGTATCATCTGCGGTTGCTTATGACTGGGGAGAGGGTATCTGGTGCCACTTTTGACGAGGTGGTTGACATTTCCCGACAGATAGAGGTGGTTCGTAGCCAGGAGCGTGGTGATAGGGAGGCTAAGACGCCTCGAGGTTCGGGCGGTTTTGGTGGGGTACCTTCTGGAGGGCAGTTCTACCACAACAAGGGTCATCCAATTCACCATGGTGCATCATCCAGCCATGGTTCATACAGTTCTCATCAGAGTCAGTCATCTCTCAGTTCACTTCCAGCCCCGAGTACTTCTCGTGCATCATCAGTTCAGGGATCATGTGTACCAGGTCCTTCTGGTTATTAATTTGGTTCCCGAGGTCCGCCTCAGAACTCGCCATCATTCTTCGAGATGGAGTGCTATGAGTGTGGAGAGCTGGTTCATGTGAGGAAATATTATCCCCGCCACATGCGAGGTCCAGTTCATGAGAGGAGTCAGGCTACTACTTCTGCACCAGTTGCTCCACCACCTATCCAGCCAGCTCGGGGTGGGGCTCAGTCATCTAGGGTCTCCCAAGAGGGGGAGGCCGATCCGGTGGCGGTCAGGGCCGATTCTATGCTCTTCCTGCCAGATCAAATGTTGTTGCTTCCAATGTAGTGATCACAGGTATTGTCTCAGTGTGCCACAAAGAGGCATCTATATTATTTGACCCTGGTTCAACATATTCGTATGTTTCATCATATTTTGTTCATTTTCTACATATGCCCCGTGAGTCCTTAGTTTTACCTGTTCATGTATCTATACCAGTGGGTGATACTATAATTGTGTACCGTGTGTGGAAATTATTGGGGGATGAGACCAGAGTTGATCTTTTATTTCTTAGTATGGTCAATTTAGATATTATTTGGGTATGCTGAGATATCAGATGTTTTGTTATATGACTTTGGGATAAGTGGAGGAGTCTACTATCTACGATGTGATTGCGCAATCATGTGCGGTATTGGTTTCGTTCTGAGGTACACTTGTGGATTAGTTATGACTTGTAGAGGTTGATATCAGGGATGACTTGAGTAAGAAAAACATTCTTGAATGCGGGTTATATTGCACTTTATGAAAAATCATGAGATGATTAAATTATTATTTTGAAGGATGTAGTGCGCACGGAGTATGAATTGGATTGGTGGTGTTAAGGCAGGGTTACTTCTTTGGGGGATGTTGTGCTAATGGGGAATTGCGGTAATTCTGTACGACTATGGATTCCACATTCCATTATAAGAAGTGTAAAAGAACAATTTTAAATTCACATATGGTAATTTCAGAGTGAGTGTTTCGGTTGTGGTACTTATGGGGGTGCTTAGGAAGAATACAGTACCTTATGGGCATTAGGGTGATGCGATTTTATGTCAGGATGTCTTGTAGTGCGTTTAGAGCAAGGATCGTAGTATTCTGATAAGGAGAAGTGACAACTAGAGGGTAATTCAGAAGACAAATCGGAGAAAATAGGGCAGCCCAGTATGTAATTTGCTAGTGACTCAGAGTTTTGTAATGAGATTCTTATGCTTGTCACATGATGGCATGATAGATGTGGTGTGTTGTGCGGGATTAAGACTTACATGTACAAGGTGGCAGCTCATTCTTGAATAGACAACATGGTCAGTTTCAGATATTTGGATGAATGTTATAACTGCTCGGTAATCCCTGAGAAGGGTGCGCATTTCAAAGGGCGCATTGTATTTTGACTTTCGGATGTCATCAGTATTGCGATACTCACCTAGTTAATAGACTACTGATATACGAGTTATTCATATGTGGCACGGAGGAATTATGGAAATATTCCTAGTGGGATGATCATGCATGAAGGACGTGATAGCCATGCGAGTGATGGAGTTGTGATCAGTTACAATGGTTCATATGTACTTATTTGATTGCTCATGTATGATATGGTTGGATTAGAGGCCTGTGACCATGCTAGGTGGATTATGTTATTGGCACGTGAGTTGTCCGTACGGATCCATATATTGATATTATTGTCACGTGAGTTGTCCGTGCGGGTCCATATATTGATACTATAGCACGTGAGTTGTCCCGAGCGAGTGATGTTAATGTGATCCCTAGAAGAGCTGGTTACTGTTATTAAATTTATGTGTCTTGGTTCTACTATATATAATGAGCTTATAGCACTACAGTTGTGGGGGTGCTTGTTGAACTTACAATACGGTTCTCTACTTTGAGACATCTTCCATTTTTGGTACAAGGTTGCGCAGTTGTGGATTGAGTTGTATTGGTGTGGCATGCCAATGGGATAGTTGTGTTTAATAAAATAAGGTCATTGGACCTAAAATGGTACTATCAGGTTTGATTACGGTATATTGGGAGGATAATATTGAAAGTCGGCTTAAAAAGTGATTATGGTTCTTGTTGAGGTGGGAGAGCTCCATGACTTGTCGATCTGATAAGGTGTTATGAGGTTTCGCGTGTTTCTTTCATTATCAGCAATGTGCGAAGGTTTTAGAACGATGTTTTATTTGATATGGGGTTTAATACTATTATTGGGTTACTTTGGAGTAGTTAATGTGATCGAAAATGGTGCTGCGAGCATGTGAGTTGTGTAGTATGTTAAGCGATTATATCTGGGGTTATGGTTATGGCTTGATACAGCTTGTTCAGACTCATACAACGTGTAGATGCGAGATTCAGGTCTTGGAAAGAAATTCTGAATGTTGGAAATTGAATTTCAAGGTTTATGGGCTAAGGTTGAAGTAATGATTTTTAATTATGTTATGTTGTCAGGCCGATACAATTTACATAGAATAGGGTGGCGCGGGATCACCCCAAGTATGTGCGTGGTACATGTAATACTGATGTGATGACTTGGAAACAACTCTTGGCACATTCGAGGACGAACGTATGTTTAAGTGGGGGATAATGTAACGACCCGGCCAGTCGTTTTGAGTATTACAACCCCGTTTCCTCATTTACTGCTTAATTTATGTATTACAATTGTTTTATGACTTACCGGGTTAAATGGTTCGGGTCCGGTGAGGTTTTGGAATGAATTGGAACACTTAGTTCCAAGGTTTAAAGCTTAAGTTGAAAAAGTTGACCAAATATTGACTTATATGTAAACGACATCGAAATTGAATTCTGATGATTCCAATAGCTCCGTATGGTGATTTTGGACTTAGGAGAGTGTCCGAAAAATTATTTGGAGGCCTGTAGTGGAATTAGGCTTGAAATGACGAAAAATCGAATTTATGAGAAGTTTGACCGGGGGTTGACTTTTTGATATAAGGGTCGGAATCCAATTCTGAAAATTGGAATACCTCTGTTATGTCATTTATGACTTGTGTGCAAAATGTGAGGTCAATCGGATGTGATTTGATAGGTTTCGGTGTTGTTTGTAGAAATTTGAAATTGCAAAGTTCATTAGGCTTGAATTAGGGTATGATTCGTAGTTTTAGCATTATTTGAGGTGATTTGAGGGTTTGACTAAGTTCGTATGATGTTTTGGGACTTGATAGTATATTTTCTTTGAGGTCTCGGGGGCTCGGGTGAGTTTTGGGAGGTTAACGGATCATTTTTGGACTTGGCATGTTGGCTGAAGACTGCTGGTGTGTTTTTCTGGTTTCCTTCTTCGCGTTCGCGAGAGGGCCCTCGCGTTCGCGAAGGGGAATTTGAGGCAGGCTAGATTTTCCCTTTGTGTTCGCAAGGGGTTCTCACATTCGCAAAGAGGAGATGGGTTGTGCATCGCGTTCGCGAAGAGCAATGTTGGGCAGCACAATTTTGTGCTCCGTGAACGCGAGGGATCTGTCGCGTTCGCGAAGAAAAGAGGTCTGGACAGAAAGTTTAAGTTCTGAAAAATGGGACCTCGTCCTATTTTCCATTTTTGACGGATTGGAGCTCGGGAAGAGGCGATGTTTGGGAGATTTTCAAGAAAAACAACGGGGTAAGTGTTCTTAACTCATTATTGGTCAAATTACCCGAATCCATGATTGTTTTAAACATTTAATAGGTGAATTAAATTGGAAAGATTAGAAAACCCTCTTGTTTTAATTTGAAGATTTGAGGGTCGAGTTGATGTCGGATTTTGGTAAAATTAGTATGGTTAGACTCGTGGTTGAATGGAATTTTGGATTTTGTAACTTTTGTCGGGTTCTGAGACGTGGGCCCTACATGCAATTTTTGATTTTTTTTGAAAATTTGTATTTTCTTATGGGATTAATTCCAATAATTTTTATTGACTGAATCGAATTAATTGTGGCTAGATTCGAGGCGTTTGGAAGCCGATTCATGAGGCAAAGGCATAGCAGAGTAAAGAATTACACGGTTTGAGGTAAGTAACACTTTTAAATTTGGTTTTGAGGATATGAATCCCCGAATATTGTGTTATATTAATTGTTGGAGATGACGCACATGCTAGGTAACGAGCATGTGGGCGTGGACTTTAGAAATTGTGACTTAAATAAATGTCGTGGACTTGTAAAATTTATGAATCATGTTATTATCTGAACATGTTCCACGTGTTAGAGAAATTGAGCTGAGGCTCTTACTAAATATTGTGTCTAGGCTGTGTGCCAATATTTTGGGATCCATGGGGTCGTGTTGCGGTTAAATTAATTATTTTCAAATATATACATTTCACACTCAATCATATTCGTCCATTGTGAGAATATTTATGGGATCGGGGCTGCTAGCATGTAGCAGGACAGAATGGCTTTATACATTATTATTATATGGATCGGGGCTGCCCACCTGCAGCAGGCCTTATAGGCTTTGTTATTATACGGATCAGGGCTGCCCGCTTGCAATAGGCCATATAGTCTTTATATCACGCTTGGGAGGCAGGAGTCCCTCCGGAGTATGTACATACCCCAAGTGAGCGTAGATGGTTATGTATATTCGGGATGGATTTCCCAGAGCATAGACTTGCCATACTTACTTGTATTGTAATGAGTGTACGTGGACATGGATCTTGTCCGTATCATTTATATTTGGGGATAAATTATCTCAGGGCTAGATTGGCCTTATACGGTACTGAGTGACTGACTGTGAGTCGATGTGTATATATATATACCGGTTGGAACACCCCAACGCTAGATTGACCATAAACAGTACCGAGTGACCGGATAATTTGTGACCAGTATTTACATGGGGTCTTTCTACTTAGATGTCATATTCCTCATATCATGCATTTTTGATCTAATTCATTTGTATTGAGTTTAAGTGTTAAACTTGAAAGCATGCCTACATTTTTATACCATTATTTATACTGGATGGTACCTGCGGAACTCGTCATTACTTTCAGCCCAGAGGTTAGTCTTGTTAATTATTGAGTTAGTTGTACTCATACTACACTCTGCACCTCGTGTGTAGATCCAGGTGCTCCCGGATACGGCGGCTGCTAGATTTCGAAGTTAATTCTGTTGGTGACTATCAAGGTAGCTATTTGACGTCCGGAGACTGTTCTATACTTTCAGAGAGTGATTATTGTACTGTTCTATTTTTAGAGAGTGATGTTTTTCCATTAGACTTTGTATTCATATTAGATACTCATGTACTCAGTGACACCGGGTTTTGGGAGTGTTATATTTGAAATTGTTGAGTTTCTTCTGCTGAATTTAATTATTTTGTTTCCTAACTTAAAAGATATGGTGATTTATTGAGATTGTTGGCTTGCCTAGTATTGAGATAGGCGCCATCACGACATGTGAGATTTTGGGTAGTGACACTTTCTCAAGTCCAAAATGATCCGTTAACCACCCGAAATCAACCCGAGGCCCCCGAGACCTCAACCAAACATACCTACAAGTTCTAAAACACCATACGAACTTAGTCGAGCTCTCAAATCACATCAAACAATGCTAAAAATACGAATCACCCTCCAATTCAAACTTAATGAACTTGGAAACTTCAAACTTTTACAACCGATGTCGAAAACTATCAAATCACGTCCGATTGACCTCAAATTTTGCACACAAGTCATATTCAACATTACGGACATACTCCAAATTCTAAAATTAGAATCCGACCCCGATATCAAAAAGTTCACTATCGGTCAAACTTTCCAAAATTCTATTTTTTGCCATTTCAAGCCTAATTTAGCTACATACCTCCAAAACACAATCTGGACACGCTCCTACGTCCAAAAACACCCAACGGAGTTAACGGAACCGACGAAACTCCATTCCGGAGGCAGTTTTACACGGTTCCAACTACGGTCAAAATCTTAGAACTTAAGTTTTTATTTTAGGGACTAAGTGTCCCAAAACACTCCGAAACCACGAACAAAACCTCTCGAAAAGTCACATAAGCAGAAAAAGATACGGGAAAAGCAGTAAATAGGGGATCAGGGGTATTACTCTCAAAACGACCGGCCGGGTCGTTACAATTTATGCATAAGGGAATCATCCATTTATTGTTTGCCAAATTCCTTGCTTTCACATGCACCATATAATTATGCATAGAGATTTTTTTTTAAATAATAAAGAATATGTAAACGGCAATTACAACTTTTTATCCGAAAAGAAAAAATGAATGGGTCTGACCTTGGACGAAATAATTACTCATATACGCAAAGTCACGAGGATAAATTCCTATTGGCAGCACATTACACATATTTTTAAATGCTTGCCAATAACTCTCTATCGAGATAATCACATTAGTTTGCTCCATTAAAAATTAGGCTTAATATTTCATACATAAGAATATAAAACCTAGAGGAGCATATTGTAAAGAAAAACGACACTCATGTAAAAATCAGGGCCACAAGTTTGTTTGAAGTGATAAGTGTATTTTTACCTTTCATTCATTGAGTCCCTAAATAAAGAATATGTACATAAGTAACTGCATATCAATAACTTTTGAAATACTCACCATATCCTGACATGTGTATCCACACCACACATAAAAGGACGTATAGTTATTGAAGAAACTAATAACCCGGCAGAGAGAATAGAAAGACACAAATTTTGAGTCAGATGCTTATTTTCCTTAATCCTTTCTCATGTTCTGTACATGAAAAAGAGTTACAATATAAGTGCTTCTCTCCTAGGTTTAGTATAACTCTAGTATTCTATAATATTTGTATAACCTGAAACAAACTTGGTTTTGACCTACGACAAGAAATCTTTTTACCTTCCTTCCAACTCTAAATCACGTGAATCATGGTGGTTTGACTGTGGATTCTCTTTATAAATTAAATAAGAAAATTATTTATATAAGAAAAAATATTAATAAAATTTAAAGTCCTAAATATTAATAAATTGAAGAAAAAGTATAAGTTCTTAAAAATGATAAATGTCGGTTATAATTAGCTAGACCAATAAAGAAAAACATCCTGCCAAACAGATACATTTAACCCCGATTTTAATCGACCCATAGCTTCTCACAAGAATACCATAATCAATTTGAATGCCAACAGCTTTAGACCATTGCTGATTTATTAAGTGAACACAACTGAATTCTTTAAATCAAGTTCATTATAAGCTAATCTAAATATTAGTTTAATTAATATAAGATAATTTTAATTATTATCTCGTCTACTAATTATATTGAGCTTGTCAAATATATCTTTTTATTCATTGTGATTAATGTACTATTATTGTCTTGCACAGAAAGGCTCTAACTTTGATTTTTTGAGCTTGTCACCTATCTCTCAACCAAACTTTCAAGAATAGATGACATGTTCGTATTCAAATTTTTTAGCCTTTCACCAAACTATATCTTTTTCTTGTACATACTATTAAATTTTCCCTCAAGTTTTCCTTCACATGCCAAAGTTCCAAAAAAGATTATTTTTTGTCCGTTCAAAAATTGTAGATTCTCTTTTTTGTTTTTGGTTATCAAATAATATTATAATAAATTTTAATGAATAATGCATTTGAATTTTGATGCCCCAATCAGCAGAACCGTGGCAAAAGTGCATATTGCATAAAATAATTTCATGACTTTCCCTTACTGAAAGTTTTCTAGATTTCCTGTCTTACGGAGTAAACTATAATTCTTTTATTAAAGTCATCCTTAAATAATAACAATGACAATACCGTAAACGTTGGCTTGCTTTATTCTCCATTGAGATAGACAAGAAAGTTCATATGATGACAATATAAGAAGATAAATAGTTAGCAAGCCAATTTCTTTGTCTATACACATGGTATACTTTATGTCCACACACTCAAGCAACTAAATAATTTCATTTTTCTATGCACCATACTTCAAGGGATTTAAGCTCAAAATCTAATTTTTGTACCCACAACATAAAACCTTACTCTAATATCACATGTCAAACTCAATGAGCAGCATAATTATATGGGCGGAGCTATGGCAAAGGATAGGTATTTGAATTGATAAAAGAAATTAAATTACCTCTAGAAAGACTGATTACATTTTATGAGTGCGACAATTATTAGAGCATATTATAAATGATTCACTAACGTCATATCAAAACAAATAAATAATACAACTAAAGCAAGAAGATATGCAAGATCTCATAGTTTATTCTCGATTGAAATAGATGTATGTAGTTAAATTTTAAGAGAGAACTCATGCAATGAAGATAATTTAGTTACCTGTAGAAAATTTGATAACCCAACAATAGATGCAGTAGTTTAAACAAAAACGCAATCCGTCATATAAAGGGAATAGGAGGTTCAACGTGTATGGCTACAAAACTTTAAATTCCTTACAAAACCTTATGTATAGGACACAATATTTCAAAGAATTAGAAGTTTGAAAGGTATTAGAAGTTCTTGTTAATTGGTATAAGGCAAGGGATTTATATAAGTAATATTTTGGTGGATTCTAAATTCCTAAATATTAGGAGTTTTCACATGTTTTAAATAAGGAAAGATATTATGATCAAATTTTTTAATTAATTTGAAAGTCTTAAATATTAAAAATATTATTAGATGACTATTTTATCTAGTGTGAAATCTATTCTTAAAGGATAAAAAAGGCAAACGACATTTCGCTAAGGGTTTTCGTGCTTTAGTATAGATTCTTCTTTAATCCCCTCAATTATATAGTGACTTTAATGTATCTGAGGCCAGAAGCAAAAATGACTAGTTCATAAATCTTTGTCATTCTGACTTTCATCATCTTCACCTATGCATCACTAGGTGTGTGATGATCCAATAGGTCATTTATAGTTTTACTCTTTATTTCTGTGTTGCGAGACCTCGAATAGCTCCATTTAGTCTTTCTCAATTTACGTGCACAGTCCGTGTCTTTTTTCGGAAAGTTTTTATGTGAAAAATTGAAAATAATATGAAATTTTGCCTTAAAACTCATTTGAGTTGACTACGATCAACGTTTTGTATAAACAGAGCCGGATGCGATGACCCAAAAGGTCATCTTTAAATTTAATAATTAATTCTGTGCTCTAAAATCTCAAAAATACTATTTATTTTTTCTCGACTTACGTGCACACTCCCTATAATTTTCTGAAAAATTTATATGAAACATTGATTAAAATGTGAAATAGAGCCTTAAAACTCAACTAAGTTGACTTTGGTTAACATTTTGAGCAAACGAATCCGGATCAGTATTTTGACAGCCCCGATAGGTCCGTATCGTAATTTGAAATTTGGGCGTATGCCCGGAATTTAATTTGGAGTCCCTAGCTCAAGTTATGACATTTAACAAAAACTAGTAATTTAAAGGCTAAAGATTTCCAAAAGTTTGACCATGGATTTGACTTTTTGATATCGGGGTCGGAATCCAATTCCAAAAATTAAAATAGCTCTGTTATATCATTTATGACTTGTTTGCCAAATTTGAAGTCATTCCGGATTCATTTAACATGTTTCGGTACAAGGTTTGTAAAAGGAAAAGTTTAAAACTCTTAAATGTTAATCAAGGTGTGAATTGTAATTTCGATGTTATTTGATATGATTTGAGACCTCGAGTAGGTCCGTATTATGTTACGGAACTGGTTGGTATAATTGAACGGATCCCGAGTGGTTCGGTGAGTTTCGGGGTGAGTTTTGAGCTAGTCCGGGCATTTCGGCACTCAAATGTTGTTCTCGATCTTTTCGAAAAGTGCGGACCACAGAGGAACAGTGCGGACCGCACTCCACCTAGTGCGCGCCGCACAATTTTTGTGTGCGGCCGCACTCCACCTAGTGCGGACCGTACAATTTTATGTGCGGCCGCACTTCACCTAGTGCGAACCGTACAATTTTGTGTACGGCCGCACTCAGGAACTCTCAGATTCGATTGTCCGACTTTGAAAGCTTATATCTTTTGATCCACAAGGAAGTTTGAGATAATTCAAAAACAAAAGTTGTAGCTCTTTGTGTCTACTTTCCAGAATAATAAAGAAGTCATCATTTGGACATCCATAGAGAAAGTTATGGCTAAAATACTAAAGTCTGGCAGTGCAGTTCCAAGAGAGTGTGGCCGCACAATTTTTGTGCGACCGCAAAAGTTTTGTGCGATACTGGGATGTGCGGCCACACTTGGAATTGTGCGGACCGCACATGGTGAGTTCAGAGAATGTACTATATAACCGAGGCTTAGGTTATTATTTTATTTTTGGACCTTGGGAGCTCGGTTTGAGATAATGTTTCGTGGGTTTTCAAGAAATTCATTTGGGGTAAGTGTTTCTTATCCTATATTGATTATATTCCATGATTCCATACTCATTTATATCATGAATCCGTGAATTTATGGAAGAAAAATAAGATTATTATAAAATCTTCCAAAAATATAAAATTAAGATTTGAAGGTCAATCTGATGTCCGAATTCGATAATTTTTATATGGTTGAACTCGTATCGGAACGGGTGTTTGGATTTCGCAAGAATTTTCGGGATTAGAGACGTGGGTCCCACTTGTGATTTTTAAAATAAATTTTAGATTTTTATCCGGAAAATTTGTAAATTCATATGAAATTAATTCCTATAATTTCTATTGAGTATATTGAATTGTTTATGACTAGATTTGATGATTTCTATTGCGACCCAAAAGTTTCACCACAAGCGTCGTTATGGCACTTAGTCTCTAAAACTAAGTAAACCGATTATAATCATAATTCAAGCCATTTTTTAAAACATATAATTTAATACAACCTCCCAAGACTGGTAATACTAAGTCACAAACTCTAATTGAATACATAAAATGATCTCGAGGACCGAATGTACAATACTTTTCGAATAACAAATTAATAGTACAATAAAATGGAAAGACTCCAAGGGACGGCGATGACCAAGCAGTCCCACCTTGAATCCTTGGGATCATACTCAAATATCTGTCCGAATCCGATATTTTTAATACCTGGCTCTTCACAAAAATGTACAGAAGTGTAGTATAAGTACATCACGGTCGATACCTAGTAAGTATAAAGACTAACCTCAGTGAGTAGTGACGAGGTACAGTCAAGACACTCACTAGTCAAATAGCCTATTCAATATAGCATACAAAACTAATAGAAAACAAATAGCAGTGATAGCAACACTAATCAACTAGTGATTTAAACTGCAAGGCAACATGAACACCATAAATATTGCTCAAACGAATAATAAACACAAGTACAGCTAATTAATCAAGTCCTTCAAGATATACATCTTTTATCTATAAGTTTTTCAATAAAAGTCTCTAGAATATATCATTTTCAATAAATATATTTCGAATATACTTTCTTTAAATAAATATCTTTCCATTATAATTCTTTCAAATAAATATCTTTCGAATATAATTCTTTCAGATAAATATCTTCCGAATATAATTCTTTCAAGTAAATAGTTTTCAAATATAATTCTTTCAAGTAAATATCTTTCAAATATAATTATTTCAAGTAAATATCTTTCAAATATAATTCTTTTAAATAAAAGTCACCATGTGACACCTCATTTAATTTTCCTGGCGTGAGAAATATATTCAACATATCACATCAAATGGCACGGCAATACCTTCGTGCACTTGTCTCATTCTCACCCAATATACATACACACACACACACACACACACA
>AWOL01S0005204.1:198613-217296 GCA_000715115.1 Nicotiana otophora
GAGAGAGAGAGAGAGAGAGAGAGAGAGAGAGCGAGAGAGACCAAATCAATTGGCACGGCAACAACCTTCGTGCATTTATCTCTTTCTCACCGTGCATATATATAATAATACCAACTATGTGGGAGAAAAGTCAACAACAATAAAAGAAATAAAGTGGGAGGCATACAATAAGCAACAACGACTACAAGTCACATATAAAATATAGGTGCACAATAACATCTCAAGATAAAGGCATGAATGTTTACACAACAAAACGACATCACAATATAATCTATGTCTCTCGATATATATATATATGTATGTAGACCAAATCAATTGGCATGGCAACACCCTTCGTGCATTTATCTCTTTCTCACCGTGCATACATATAAAAATACCAACTAGGTGGGAGAAAAGTCAACAACAATAAAAGAAATAAAGTGGGAGGCATACTGTAAGCAACAAATACCCCAAGGCTCAACGCAACGTATATAAAACCTCAAACAATCAACAGAGATGGAAAATACTGAGTATAGGGCAACGCCTTCATTAATCTAAATTCTTAATAATTATATAAACACCTCTTCTTAAGCTTATTTAATTAATTATTTGAAGATGAAAAATCCATAATGAAATTAATTTCTAAGAAATATCAAATCGTCAATTCACGGAATCCACATAAATATACAAGTAATAATCACATCAAATTGTTATATAAAAATAAATTCAACAAACACGAATTGAGGCATGGCAAAATAGTTGATTTAATAAATGTCAACAAATATCCAATTTACTACACAATATGCCTAAGACCTTAACCCAATATATTTTGCACATATAAGCCCGAGTGCGTACTCGTCACCTCGGTACACAACTTTTCATATTTCACAAATGAAATATAAGACTCGATGCCTAAGTGGTAATTCCCCCACTCAAGGTTAGGCAAGATACTTACTTTTTTGAAGTTAGGCCGATATTTCAAAATAGCCTTCTTGCTTGAATTGACCTCCGAACACCAAAAATCTATCCAAATTAATTGTATAACTTCATTAAATTTCATCGAAAATAATTTCGGATTATAAAACACCAACTTAAAATTTTATTCTAAAAAGTCAGCGCGAGGCCCGCCCCTCGGAATCCGACAAAACGTTTACGAAATCCGAACACCCATTCCGATACGAGTTCAATTATACTAAAATTATCAAATTCCGATAACAGATCGCCCTTCAAATCTTAAATTAAAGTCTAGAGTATTTCTACCATTTGCAACCCAATTCACTAATTTAGTGCTAAAAACAACAATAGATTTATGTAATTTAACCGAAATCAAGTTAGAAATTCTTACTCCAATATTTTCCTTGAGAAACTCTAGAAACATTGCCTCACCCGAGCTTCCTTGGTCCCAAAATGGAAGAATGAGACAAATTTGGACTTTATTCTGCTGCCCAGGGGTTTGTTCTTCGCGTTCGCGACCCTCCCCTCGCGTTTGCGATGAACAAATTCCACAACAGTCATTTTCAAACTCTTCTCAGATAGCCTATAGTATAATGGTCATAACGTTTTGTAAAAAACTCTAAATGATGAATGGTTTAACTTTATGAAGAATAGACTCTAAGGTCTATAACTTTAATTTGTTGCTCATCTCCAAATTCCTTATAGATTGCGAGATATAAGCTTTTAAAGTCAGCCTTGTACAACAGAGATTTCCAAATGTTTCCTAGGTAGCCTTTAGTTTATCCACCATGACATTTTGTACACAACTCCAAATGACAAATGATTTACTATACTGAAAACTAGACACAAAGGGTTACAAATTTTAATTTTTGTATCATCTCAAAATTCCTTATAGATTGCGAGATATGAGCCTCCAATGTCCGACGATGGACAATAAATATTCCATCTTCGCGAACACGAAGAACAAAGTCCCAACATCAAAATCCTTCTTCGCGAACGCGAGAGGCTCCTCGCGAATGCGAAGAACAACACCAGAACCAGCAACCAACAACATCAAAACACCCAAACTTGGCCCGGAACCCCCCCGAATCACACCCGAGGCCCTAGGGACCCCGTCCAATCATACCAACCAGTCCCAATACATAACACAAACCTACTTGAGGCCTCAAATCACATTAAACAACATCAAAACCAGGAATCGCATCCCAATTCAAGTTTAATGAAACTAAGAAATTTCAACATCTACATTCGACGCCGAAACCTATCAAATCAAGTTCGATTGACCTCAAATTTTGCACACAAGTCATAAATGATATAACGGACCTATAAAAATTTTCATAACTGGATTCCAACCCCGATATCAAAAAATCAACTCCCTGGTCAAACTTTCAATTTAAACTTCATATTTTCGCCATTTCAAGCCTAATTTATCTACGGGCTTCCAAATAATTTTTCGGACACACTCCTAACTCCAAATTTACCATACGAAGCTATTGGAATAATCAAAACTCTATTCCGGGGTCGTCTACTCAAAAGTCCAACTCTGGTCAACTCTTTTCATTTAAGCTTCAGAAATGAGAATTGTTCTTTTAATTTCAATCCCGAATCTTCCGAAATTCAAACTCGACCACACCCGCAGATCATAATACATATTACGAAAATCCTCGAGACCTTAAGTTAGTGAACGGGGCGTTAATTCTTAAAACGATAAGTCGGGTCGTTACATTCTCCACCTCTTAAAAATACGTTCGTCCTCGAACGTGCCAAGAATCTTTCCGAGGACTTTAAATTACAGAGTGTATTCTTACACACATACTCGCGGGTGATTCTATTTTTCGCAATTTAACATGGGTCCGACAACACCATCTCAGTTGAGATTATTTCTTTTATCCACACTTATAAACTTTAAAACTAATTTCTTACACTCCAAACATTTTCAAAAGGCCTGATTTTCACATCAACGCACGATATTAGTCTCAGCTGGCTATAACAACTCGTGCATATGCACACATCAACTTTCTTGATAGTGTTGATGTACTTCAACAAATTTTCGGGGTGTTACATTCTCCCTCCCCCCCCCCCCCCCCNGAACATTCTCCCTTGAATGAGAAGAAGAGTCCACCCTCAAACACACAACATAACTTATCTCTTCTTTCGCACGTCTCAATCCCCAAAATTTAACTAACTCCCAAATTTTTCAGAAATTTCGGCAGAGTCTCCTCTGTAAATGGGGCCTATCCACCTGCCAGAGTAACACCAAAACAACTCCTAACAACACATCCTCAACCCAATAAAGCACCACAATGTATATATCAATAACACTAATCTCAGCATTACAAGCACTGCTTATCATAATGATATCAGGACATGAAGCACATAATATGTATGCCCATCACCACATCTCTGGTCTTAATAGTTGTTCATAATTGATTACAACATCGTCAATTAACCTCATATTAACCAAAACCTCGTTTCGAATTTTCACAACACTGACAGCAAAATGTGAGGCATGAAGACCTAATAACTATTTACCCGACTTAACGAGTCACATTTAACGCCGCTTGGGCACTCACCTTATGGGCTAAAACACAATATTTTCCTCACAATAATGGATAAATATGCACATAAACACATAGAAATATTATCAAATAAGCCTAACAGGCATGACTCCTTATTAATACTATAGTACAAATTTTAATTTCACAAAAAGAGAATTTAAACTCATAAGTTTTTCACCACAAGGACCTTGTCCTTATATAATTTCCACCGCGGCTTATAGCCCAGTATAATTATTTCACACCATATAAAAAAATGCGAGGATCTCGTCCTCAACTCCGAATCTCAAGTATTTTTGTACATTGTGCCAACTGAAATTTTTAATTTCCTTTCTTTCTTTTTTTCAATAAATTTCGTAAACAATTTCCACAACACATAATGAACCCCCATACCGATAGGGCATATAATTAAGAAAATTGTAATCAACTATCCCGAAATCGCATCAAAACCCACTATAGTGAGTAATAAGAAGTCACCTTTTGGACTCATAGCCCACAATAATGTACAAAACAAAATGATACACACGGGCTAACACCATAAAATCTCCCAACAGGGATAAACACGAGAGTGGAGTATAAATTCACTAATCCACCATATAAGGATCATGGAAGGAGTTCTCACCTTGATAATCGGGAATCGAATCAAAATAAGAATAGTTCTCCTTTTTATTGTAAATTGATTCATACCTATAACGACATGATCTGGTGTATCGGCCTCAGCCAAATCATAGCAATTATATCAACGGGTTGGGCCTCCACCTCTTAGGCGCCCTCTACCTGCCTGTCCTCCACCCCTAACTGGTTGTGCACGTAGAGTATTAACTAGAATAAAGCTTGTAGCTTGAGTGCTCTGATGAAATCCACCCCTCCCAAGTAAGGGACAATTTCTCTTGATGTGTCTAGTATCACCACACTCATAACAACCCATCTGAGGCCGCGACTGCTCGTACTGAGTCTGTGCTGGATAACTGAAATAACCATTGTAAGAACCTCGTTCCAATGGTACACTAAAGTATTAACTGGAGCACTACGAGTATTTTGAATTGCAGATTGGGCTGACCGATTGTCCGAGCGTACGCCATGATGAGTCATAGTTGCAGAGTAGAATCCACTAAATCCTCCAAAGTTCTGAGACCTTTTGGCCTCCTTAGCCTCCTTTTTCTCACTTCAAACACGTTTTAACATCCTAGCAATCTCTACTACTTGCTGAAATGGAATGTCAGCCTGCAACTCTCGAGCCATACATATTTTAAAATCATAATCGATCCCTTCAATGAATCTGCGGACTCGCTTTATAACTGTACAAACCAAGATAGGTACATGACGGGCTAACTCACTGAACTTGATAGCATATTCTGACACCGTCATGGTGCCTTGATGCAACCATTAAAACTCTGTGTGCCACACATCCCGAAGAGTCTGGGGGACAAACCCTTTCAAAAACATCTCCGAAAATTGAGCCCAGTTTGGTCGCATTGCACCGGCTAGTCTACCTTCTTCATAAACTTTCCACCACTGATACGCTGCTCCTGACAGCTAAAATGTAGTAAAGGAAACTCCACTCACTTCCATAATACCCATGGTGCGGAGAATACAATGACACTTTCTTAGAAATCCCTGAGCATTCTCGGTAGTTGTGCCAGTAAAGTAGGTCGACTATATCTCTTAAACCTCTCAAGCCCCTTTTGTTCTTCTAATGCCTCTGGCCTAACCTCAGACATGACCAGAATAACAGGTTGTACCGGCACCACACCAGAACCTGACCAATGTAGACATGCTGCTTTGGAGTACGGGCGGTAGGAGTCTGAGCTCCTCCCCCAATCTATGAAATATTTGTTGCAACGGAGATCAACCCTGCTTAAGTTAATATACCAAACATGTTCAGGAACTATGCTAAAGTCTCCTAAAATCCTAGGGTAACAACAGGTGCTATCGGTACCTATCCCCGACCGGAGCTACTGGCGGCTCCTCAATTGTTACTCTGACAGGTGCTCTAACTGCGATACGTGCCCTTAATCTCTCTCTACCTCGGCCCCGACCTCTTGTGGTTCTAGCAGTATGCGCGGGTGTTTTCTCAGATGACCAGGTAGAACATGTCCTCACAATATGTGAGAGAATAGAGATATAAAGGCTCAAATTTCAAAATCAACAAATTCTGTACGACGGGAATGAAAGAAGTGGAAATTTCCTAACAGTTCTGTAGCTTCTCGAAGATAAGTACAGACGTCTTCGTACCGATCCACAAGACTCGTTCGTGACTCGTAGAACCTATGAACCTAGAGCTCTGATACCAACTTGTCACGAACAGAAAATTCCACCACAGGCGTCGTGATGGCACTTAGACTCTAAGACTAAGTAAGCCGATTATAATCATAATTCAAGCCATTTTTTAAAACATATAATTTAATTCAACCTCCCAAGACTGGTAATACTGAGTTACGAACTCTAACTGAATACATGGAATGATCTCGAGGATCGAATGCACAATACTGTTCGAATAAGAAATTAACAGTACAATAAAATGGAAAGACTCCAAGGGACTGCGATGACCAAGCAGTCCTACCTTGAATCCTTTTGATCATACTCAAATCTCTATCCAAATCTGATATATTCAACGCCTGGCTCTGTACAAATATATACAGAAGTGTAGTATGAGTACACCACAGTCGGTACCCAGTAAGTATCAAGACTAACCTCAGTGGAGTAGTGACGAGGTACAGTCAAGACACTCACTAGTCAAATAACTTGTGCAATATAGCATACAAAAATAATAGAAAATAAATAGTAGTGATAGCAACACCAATCAATAAGTGATTTTAAACTGCAAGGCAACAAGAACACCATAAATATTGCTCAAATGAATAATAAACACAAGTACGGCCAATTAATCAAGTCCTTTAAGATATATATCTTTTATCTATAAGTTTTTCAATAAAAGTCTCTAGAATATATCATTTTCAATAAATATATTTCGAATATACTTCCTTCAAATAAATATCTTTCCATTATAATTCTTTCAAATAAATATCTTTCGAATATAATTCTTTCAAATAAATATCTTCTGGATATTATTCTTTCGTGTAAATATTTTTCAAATATAATTCTTTCAAGTAAATATCTTTCAAGTAAATCTCTTTCAAATATAATTCTTTCAAATAAAAGTCAGCATGTGACACCTCATTTAATTTTCCTGGCATGCGAAATAAAGTGGGAGGCATAGTGTAAGCAACATCGACTACAAGTCACATAGAAAACATAGGTGCACAATAACATCTCAAGATAAAGGCATGAATGTATACACAACAAAACGATATCACAATATAATGTATGTCTCTCGTCCTCGCCTGCACGGAAATACCCTTCGTGCCATGAATATATGATAATATAAAACTAATGGCACGGCATCACCCTTCGTGCTTTTACTCTCATCCTCACCTGATAATATAAATGAAATGGCGCGGCATCTCCCTTCGTGCTTTACACTCTCAAATGGCATGGCATCACCCTTCGTGCTTTACATTCTTCCTTACCAAGCACATGTATATCATTGACAAGCAAGGTAGGAAGCATAAATAGCATCAAGGAGAGTGTTTAATCCACAACACAATACAACAATTCATATCACAATTTGCCAGTGACCACAACTAAATTCCAAATATGTAGCAGAACCAATAAATTTCTCAACAAATACTCCAAGGATCCACGCAACGTATATAAAACCTCAAACAATCAACAGAGATGGAAAATACTGAGTATAGGGCAACACCTTCATTAATTTAGATTCTTAATAATTATATAAACACCTCTTCTTAAGCTTATTTAATTAATTATTTGAAGATGGAAAATCCATAATGAAATTAATTTCCAAGAAATATCAAATCATCAATTCACAGAATCCACATAAATATACAAGTAATAATCACATCAAATTGTCATATAAAAATAAATTCAATAAACACGAATTGATGCATGGCAAAATAGAACACCCATTCCGATACGAGTTCAACAATACCAAAATTATCAAATTTCGATAACAGATCGCCCTTCAAATCTTAAATTAAAGTCTAGAGGATTTCTACTATTTTCAACCCAGTTTACTAATTTAGTGCTAAAAACAACAATAGATTCATGTAATTTAACCGAAATCAAGTTAGGAATTCTTACCCCAATGTTTTCCTTGAGAAATTCTAGAAACATCGCCTCACCCGAGCTTTCTTGGTCCAAAAATGGAAGAATGAGACGAATTTGGACTTTATTCTGCTGCCCAGGGGTTTGTTCTTCGCGTTCGCGACCCTCCCCTCGCATTCGTGATGAACAAATTCTCCAATAGCCATTTTCAAACTCTTCTTAGATAGCCTCTAGTATAATGGTCATAACGTTTTGTACAAAACTCCACATGCTGAATGGTTTGACTTTATGAAAACTAGACTCCAAGGGCTATAACTTTCATTTGTTTCTCATCTCCCAATTCCTTTTAGATTGCGAGATATAAGCTTCCAAAATCTAAATGATAGGCAGCCTGTAGTGTATCCACCAAAATATTTTGTACACAACTCCAAATGATAAATGATTTACCTTTCTAAAAACTAGACACAAAGGGCTACAACTTTCATTTTTGTATCATCGCGAAATTCGTTATAGATTGCGAGATATGAGCCTCCAAAGTCAGGCGACGGACATAAAACATTCCTTCTTCCCGAACGCGAAGAACAAAGTCCCAACATCAAAACCCTTCTTCGCGAACGCGAAGAACAACACCAGAACTAGTAACCAACAACATCAAAACACCCAAACTTGGTCCGAAACCATCCCGAATCGAACCCGAGGCCCCTGGGACCCCGTCCAATCGTACCATCCAGTCCTAATACATAACACAAACTTGCTCGAGGCCTCAAATCACATCAAACAATATCAAACACACGAATCTCATCCCAATTCAAGTTTAATGAAACTAAGAAATTTCAACTTCTACATTCGACGCTGAAACCATCAAATCATGTCCGATTGACCTCAAATTTTGCACACAAGTTATAAATGATATAACGGACCTATGAATATTTCCAGAACTGGATTCTGACCCCAATATCAAAAAGTTAACTCCTCGGTCAAACTTCTAATTAAACTGCATATTTTCGCCGTTTCAAGCCTAATTTAACTACGGGCTTCCAAATAATTTTTCGGACATACTCCTAAGTCCAAAATCACCATACGAAGCTAGAGGAATAATCAAAAATCTATTCCGTCGTCGTTTACTCAAAAGTCCTACTCTGGTCAACTCTTTTCATTTAAGCTTCAAAAATAAGAATTGTTCTTTCAATTTAATCTCGAATCTTCCGAAAATAAAACTCGACCACACCCGCGGGGCATAATACATATTATGAAGCTTCTCAATACTTAAGTCAGTGAACGGAGCATTAATTCATAAACGACAAGTCGGGTCGTTACAATTTCGGACACGAATTAGCGAGGCAAAGGTTTATTGGATTCTTGAAATTTGGTTGCGAAGCGAGGTAAGTGTCGTGGTTAACCTTGACTTGAGGGAATAGAACCCCTGAATTATGTGCTATGTGTATTTCATGTGCAACGATGTATATGCAAGGTGACGAGTGCCTATACATTGTCAATTTAATTGGTTGCTTAATTATTAAACATCTTAAATTGTTTTAAGACAAGAATTAATTGTTATAATAATTGTTTCTCTCCTATTCTTTGTCAACTATTAATTCTTGAATTCCTGCAATATTTGTTACATGTTTATTTGATTTATGTGTCTTAATTCCTATGTGACATTTAGCATATTAAATATTAAACTGCATATTTTCTCCCTGATTTCCATAATAAATTGCTATTTGTCATTGTTTGTTTCATAATTTAATCATAATTATTGCATGCTTGTTGTCTTATAATTTCATATTAATTGTTGCATTTATTGGGGCAATTTCTTTTATAAGAATTGGTAAATGAATATATTGGAGAAGTGGGTTGCACGCCGCAACAGAATTGATTGAAATGAATATATTGGGGGATCGGGTTGCACGCCGCAACAGACTTATTTAAAAGTCCATATTGAAAGATCGGGTTGCACGCCGCAATAGACTTATTTAAAAGTCTATATTGGAGGAGCGGGTTGCACGCCGCAACATAATTGAATATGAATATATTGGAGGAGAGGGTTGCACGCCGCAATAGAATTGAATATGAATATTTTGTTGGAGCGCGTTGCACGCTGCAACGAAAATTGATTGAAATAATAATTGATTATGACTGCTGAGTTGGCTTCAACTATTAAAATAAGCTACCTGATTTATTTCTATTATTGGGGTTATTACTATTATTGCGTACAGGTAAATGTAAGTGACCTGCCTTAGCCTCGTCACTACTTCGTCGAGGTTAGGCTCAGCACTTACCAGTTCATGGGGTTGGTTGTACTGATACTACACTCTGCACTTCTTGTGTAGATTTCGGAGTTGGTCCCAGCGATGTACCATAGGCTTGCTCGGATTCCAGCTACTTAGAGGAGACTTGAGGTATAACTGCACAGCGTCTGCAGTTCTGAAGTCCCCGTCAATTTTATTTTAGCTGTGTGTCTGCTTTCGGACAACTTTATATTATTCAGACCTTTATTTGTATTATTCAAGAAGCTCGTGCACTTGTGATACCAATTCTGGGATGGTATTTAGACATCGCTATTTTTATAGATTATCCACTACATGTTAGACTTTACTTCCGCATTGGTTTCTTTGTTATTAATTAATTTAAAATTATTTATAAATGTCTAATATTATTCTAACGTTGGCTTGACTTGCAAGTGAAATGTTAGGCGCCATCACGGTCCCGAACGTGGGAATTTTTGGTTGTGACAGTTGGTATCAGTGCACTAGGTTACATAGGTCTCACAAGCAAACTTAGTAGAGTCTGAAGGATCGGTATAGAGACGTTTGTACTTATCTTTCAGAGGCTATGAAATTTAGGAACAATATCACTTTTTTCTTATCCTGTCGTGCGATTTTACTCTATCATCGATGATTGAAGCATTCTATTCTTATTCTCTTGTAGATGGCGAGGACACGTAATAGATCTACCGACGGAGAAGGACCAGTGCCCCCGGTGGAAACTATGGCTAGGGGTAGGGATCGAGGTCGAGGTCGTGCTAGAGACCGAGGTCGAGTCCGAGGAAGAGGTAGAGCTCAGTCTAGAGCTCGAGCAACAGCATCTGTTGTAGAACCTCAGGTGGATCTTCAGGAGGGGGTTCCCGTTCAGAATGTACCAGTTGAAGCAGTTCAGGTCCCAGAAGGATTCATAGCTACTCCAGTGCTTCAGGACGCTCTAGTCCGATTGGTGAGTCTTATGGAGGGTGTGGCCCAGAATGATACATTTCCAGTGGCACCATCCATCTCACAGTCTGGGGGAGGAGGAAAAAATGCCACTACTCCCGCTCCAAAGCAGATGGCTCCCCAGAATCAAGCTCCAGCAGCCCCGCCAGTTGGGATAGTTCAGCCAGTTGTTACGGCACAGACCGGTGATAGGCCTGCAATGTCTTTTGAGGCCTTATTGAGACTAGATAAGTTTACCAAGCTCTTTCCCGTTCACTTCAGTGGTACATCTTCTGAGGTTCCCTAGAATTGTCTTGACCGCTGCCATGAGGTGCTGCTGAACATGGGTATAGTTGAGACCAATGGGGTCGATTTTGCTGTATTTCAGATGACGGGTTCTACCAAGAGGTGGTGGAGAGATTATACATTGACCAGACCAGTTGGATCGTCTGCACTTACCTGGGAGCAGTTCTCATAGCTATTTCTGGAGAAGATCCTTTCTATCAGGCTGAAAGAGGATTACCGCAAGTAATTTGAGCGTCTACAGAAGGGCGGTATGACTGTTACTCAGTATGAGTCCCGTTTTGGGGATTTAGTCTGTCATGCTCTCCTTTTACTACCTGTCGAGGGAGAGAGAGAGAGGAGGAGGTTTATTGAGGGACTCACTCACCCGATCAGGCTTTAGATGGCCAAGGAGACTGGAAGTGAGATTTCCTTTCAGGCGGCTGCTAATGTGAGGAGGATCGAGATGGTTCTTGCATAAGAGAGAGGGAAGTGGTCTGATAAGAGGCCTCGTCAATTCGGTGGTTTCAGTGGTGCCTCGTTTGGAGTAAGTTTGGTAGGGGTCATCCTCCCAGACCGTTCATTTAGCACATCAGGCATCTCCTGGTGCTTCAGGGAGTCATGGTCCTATTATGCCTTACTCTGGGCAGCCAACATTTTGCGCACATTCAACTCCTATCAGTGCACCACCACTCTAGAGTCGCTACAGTGGTTATCCAGCCCATTCGGGTCAGCTTCAGCAGCCACGGCATCAGGATAGGTGTTATGAGTGGGTGAACATTGGTCACATCAGGAGATATTGCCCTAGGTTATTAAGTAATAGATCTCGGCAGGATTCTTGTGCTATCATACCGGCACCGTTTGCTTCACCGCCTGCTCAGCCAGTTAGAGGTAGGGGTCAGGCAGTTAGAGGTGGAGGTCAAGCCATTAGAGGTGGAGGTTAGACCATTAGAGGTGGAGGCCAGCCAGTTAGAGGCAGTACCAGAGACACAGTTCAAGGTGGTGCAGCCCAGCCCCGATTTTATGCTTTTCCAGCTGGGCCTGAGGCCGATTCATCCGATGTTGTGATCACAGCTATTATTCCTGTTTCCCATAGAGATGCTTCAGTTCTATTTGATCCAGGATCTACTTATTCATATGTGTCCTCCTATTTTTCTTCATATTTGGTTGTGCCTCGTGATTCTCTAAGTGCTTCTGTGGGTGTATCTAGACTGGTGGGAGACTCTATTGTAGTCGACCATGTCCATCATTTATGTGTGGTTACTATTCGTAGTCTTGAGACTAGTGTGGATCTTCAACTTCTTGATATGGTAGATTTTGATGTCATCTCGGGTATGGATTGGCTGTCACCTTATCATGTTATATTAGATTGTCATGCCAAGATGGTGACCCTAGCCATGCTGGGGTTACCTCGGTTAGAGTGGAAAGGAACTCCTGGTCATTCTACCAGCAGGGTTTTTTCTTATATGAAAGCTCGGCGTATGGTCGAGAAAGGGTGTCTAGCCTATTTGGCTTATATTCGCGATCCCAGTACGGATGTTCCTTCTATGGACTCAGTACCAGTTGTTCGTGAATTTCCAGAAGTATTTCCTGCAGATTTGCCGGGGATGCCACCCGACAGAAATATTGACTTCTATATTGATTTAGCTCAGGGTACTCAGCCCATTTCTATCCCACCATACCGTATGGCCCCGCCAGAGTTGAAAGAATTGAAGGAACATTTACAAGACTTGCTCAATCAGGGATTCATTAGACCCAGTGTCTCGCCCTGGGGTGCACCGGTATTATTTGTAAATAAGAAAGATAGTTCAATGCGAATATGTATAGATTATTGGCAGTTGAACAAGGCTACTATCAAGAACAAGTATCCACTGCCAAGAATTGATGACTTATTAGATCCGTTTCAGGGTGCCAAGGTGTTTTCAAAAATCGACTTGAGGTCTGGTTACCATCAGTTGAAGATTAGGGCATATGATGTCCCTAAAACAGCTTTTCGGACTCGGTATGGGCATTACAAATTTCTAGTGATGTTATTTGGGCTGACAAATGTCCCAACAACATTTATGGATTTGCTAAATCGGGTGTTCAAGCCTTATTTGGATTCCTTTGTGGTTGTGTTCATTGATGATATCTTTATTTACTCCAGTAGTCGAGAGGAGCATGAACAGCATCTTCGAAGTGTGCTTCAGACTTCGAAGAATAATCAATTACATGCCAAATTTTCAAACTATGAATTTTGGTTAGACTCAGTTGCCTTTTTGGGGCATTGGGGATCCTAAGAAGATTGAGGCTGTTCAGAATTGGCCTAGACCTACTTCAGTTATAAAGATCCGGAGTTTCCTGGGTTTGGCAGGTTATTATCGCTAGTTCGTGGAAGGGTTTTCATCTATAGCAAGCCCATTGACCAGATTGACCCAGAAAGGTGAAGAAGGATATAGTTGCATATGTAGCTCGGTGTCTGAATTGTCAGCAAGTTAAGTACGAGCATCAGATACCTGGTGGTGTGCTTCATAATTTAGAAATTCCTGAGTGGAAGTGAGAGCGTATCACTATGGATTTTGTTTTTGGACTTCCACAGACTCAGAGAAAATTCAACACAGTTTGGGTCATTGTGGACAGGTTGACCGTGTCAGCATATTTTATTCCGGTGGCAGTTACCTATTCTTCAGAGCGGTTAGCTAAAATTTACATTTGTGAGATTGTCTGCCTTCACGGTGTGCCCGTATCTATTATTTCTGATCGAGGTACACAGTTTACCTCACACTTCTGGAGGGCTGTACAATGTGAGTTAGGCATGTATGTTGAGTAAAGTACAACATTTCATCCACAGACAGACGGATAATCAGAATGCACTATTCAGATATTGGAAGATATGCTTCGCGCTTATATTATAGACTTTGGAATTTCTTGGGATCAATTCTTGCCACTTGCAGAGTTTTTCTATATTAATTGCTACCAATCGAGCATTCAGATGGCTCCATATGGGGTATTATACGGAAGGCGATGTCGTTCATTAGTTGGCTGGTTTGAACCGGGAGAGGCTCGATTGTTGGGTACCGATTTGGTACAGGATGCCTTGGATAAGGTCAAAATTATGCAGGATCGACTTTGCACAGCTCAGTCTAGGCAAAAGAGTTATGCTGACCATAAGGTTCATGATATTGGATTCATGGTTGGAGAAAGAGTATTGCTCCGGGTTTCACATATGAAAGGTGTAATGAGGTTCGGAAAGAAGGGCAAGTTGAGCCCTACGTATATAGGACCCTTTGAAATTCTTGAAAGGTTGGGTGAAGTAGCCTACATGCTTGCATTACCACCTAGTTTATCAACGGTCCATCCGGTGTTTCATAAGTCTATGCTATAGAAATATTATGGTGATCCGTCCCATGTGTTAGATTTCAGCTCAGTCCAGTTGGATAAGGATTTGACTTATGAGGAGGAGCTGGTAACTATTCTAGCATGGCAGGTCCGACAGTTGAGGTCAAATAGTTATCCTTCAATTCTGGTACAATGGAGAGGTCAGCCGGTAGAAGCATCTACCTGGAAGTCTGAGTCGGACGTGCGGAGTAAATATCCACACACTTTTACCAGCTCAGGAACTTTTCTAATTCCGTTCGAGGACGAACGTTTGTTTTAGAGGTGGAGAATGTGATGAACCAAAAGGTCATCTTTAAATTTAATAATTAATTTTGTGTTCTAAGACCTCAAAAATCACTATTTGTCATTCCTCGACTTGCGTGCGCAGTCCGTATAATTTTTCGAAAAGTTTTTATATGAAACATTGATTAAAACAGATCCGGATCAGTGTTTTGACAATTTCGGTAGGTCCGTATTGTGATTTGGGACTTGGGCGTATGCCCGGAATTTAAATTGGAGGTCCTAGCTCAAGTTATGACCATTTAATGGAAAGTAGTAATTTGAAGGCTAAAGATTTCCAAAAGTTTGACCACGGATTAGACTTTTTGATATCGGAGTCGGAATCCGATTCCAAAAATTGGAATAGCTTCGTTATGTCATTCATGACTTGTGTGCCAAATTTGAAGTCATTCCGGATTCATTTAACATGTTTCGGCACAAGTTTTGTAAAAGGAAAAGTTTAAAACTCTTAAGTACGAATCGAGGTGTAAATTGTAATTTCGATGTTATTTTCTGTGATTTGAGACCCCGCATAAGTCCGTATTATGATACAGAACTAGTTGGTATAAATGAACGGGATCCCGAGTGGCTCGGTTAGCTTCTTGGTGAGTTTTGAGCGAGTCCGGGTATTTCGGCACTCAAATGTTGTTCTCAAAGTTTTAGAAATATCCGCAGAGGACAACTGGGGACCGCACAATTTTGTGTGCGGCCACACTCCATCTAGTGCAGACCGTACAATTTTGTGTGTGGCCTCACTCCACCTAGTGCGGACCGCACAAATTTGTGTACGGCCGCACTCTGGAACTCTCAGATTCGTTGGTCCGACTTCGGAAGCTTATATCTTTTTATCTACAAGGAATTTTGAGATGATTCAAAAACGAAAGTTGTAGCCAAAATACTAAAGCCTGGCAGAGTAGTTCCAAGAGAGTGCGGCCACACAATTTTTGTGCAACCGCAGGAGCTGGGATGTGCGGCCGCACTTGGAATTGTGCGGACCGCACATGGTGAGTTCAGAGAATGTATTATATAACCGAGGCTTAGGTTATTATTTTATTTTTGGACCTTGGGAGCTCGGTTTGAGACGCTTTTTTGTGAGTTTTCAAGAAATTCATTGGGGATAAGTGCTTCTTATCCTATATTGATTATATTCCATGATTCCATACTCATTTACATCATGAATCCGTGAATTTATGGAAGAAAAATCAAATTTTTATAAAATCTTCCAAAACTGTAAAATTAAGATTTGAAGGTCAATCCATTGTTAGAATTCAGTAATTTTTGTATGGTTGAACTCATATCGGAACGGGTGATCGGATTTCGTAAGATTTTTCGGGATTCGATACGTGGGTCCCACTAGTGATTTTTAAAATAAATTTCAGATTTTTATCCGGAAAATTTGTTAATTCATATGGAATTAATTCCTACGATTGTTATTGAGTATATTGAATTGTTTATGACTATATTTGAGGATTTCAGAAACAAATTCGCGAGACAAAGGTTTATTGGATTCTTGAAATTTGGTTGCGAAGCGAGGTAAGTGTCGTGATTAACCTTGACTTGAGGGAATAGAACCCCCGAATTATTTGGTATGTGAATATCATGTGCAACGATGTATAGGCAAGGTGACGAGTGCCTATACTTTGTCAATTTAATTGGTTGCCTAATTATTAAACATCTTAAATTGTTTTAAGACAAGAATTAATTGTTATAATAATTATTTCTCTCATATTCTTTGTCAACTATTAATTCTTGAATTCCTGCAATAATTGTTAAGTGCTTATTTGATTTATGTGTCTTAATTGCTACTTGATATTTAGCATATTAAATATTAAACTGCCTATTTTCTCCCTGATTTCCATAATAAATTGTTATTTGTCATTGTTTGTTTCATAATTAAATCATAATTATTGCATGATTGTTGTCTTATAATTTTATATTAATTGTTGCATTTATTGGGGCAATTGTTTTTATAAGAATTGGTAAATGTATATATTGGAGGAGCGAGTTGCATGCCGAAACAGAATTGATTGAAATGAATAAATTGGGGGATCGGGTTGCACGCCGCAACAAACTTATTTAAAAATCCATATTGGGGGATCGGGTTGCATGCCGCAATAGATTTATTTAGAATTCTATATTGGAGGAGCGAGTTACACGCCGCAATAGAATTGAATATGAATATATTGGAGGAGCGGGTTGCGCGCTGCAATAGAATTGAATATGAATATATTGTGTGATCGGGTTGCATGCTGCAACGGAAATTGATTGAAATAATAATTAGTTATGACTGCTGAGTTGGCTTCAACTATTAAAATAAGCTACCTGATTTATTTCTATTATTGTGGTTATTACTATTATTGCGTACAGGTAAATATAAGCGACTTGTCTTAGCCTCGTCACTACTTTGTCGAGGTTAGGTTCAGCACTTACCAGTTCATGGGGTTGGTTGTACTGATACTACACTATGCACTTCTTGTGCAGATTTCGGAGTTGGTCCCAGCGACGTACCATAGGCTTGCTCGGATTCCAGTACTCAGAGGAGACTTGAGGTATAACTGCATAGCGTCCGCAGTTCTGAAGTCCCCGTCTACTTTATTTTAGTTGTGTGTTTGCTTTCGGACAACTTTATTTTATTCAGACCTTTATTTGTATTATTCTAGAAGCTCGTGCACTTGTGACACTAATTCTGGGATGATATTTAGACATCGCTATTTGTATGGATTATCCATTATATTTCAGACTTTACTTCCGCATTGGTTTCTTTGTTATTAATTAATTTAAAATGTTTAAAAATGGCTAATATTATTCTAACGTTGGCTTGCCTAGCAAGTGAAATGTTAGGCGCCATCACAGTCCCGAAGGTGATAATTTTAGGTCGTGACACCGGATCAATATTTTGACGGTCCATGTGGGTCCGTATCATGATTTGGGACTTCGGCGTATGCCCGGAATCGAATTTGGAAGTCCCTAACTTGATTTACCGCAATTTGTTGAAAGCTTGCAAATAAAAGGTTTAATGCATTCCTAAGTTTGATCGTAGGTTGACTTTGTTGCTATCGGGTTCGGACTACAAAATTTGGTGCAAAACAGTGTTGATTTGACGTGATTCGAACGTCCGGTTGTAAAATTTCATGTTCTTGAGTTCCTTTGATAATTTCAATTATTTTGGTGTCCGATTCATGGTTCTAGGTGTTATTCTAATGTTTGGATCGCGCGAGCATGTTTGTATGATGTTCTTATACTTGTGTGCATATTTGCTTTGGAGCCCGAGTGTCACAACCCCAAATTCTCTCCATAGGATGTCGTGATGGCACCTAGTCTCTAAGACTAGGTAAGCCTATCAATGCGGAATAATAATAAATATCTGAAATAAATAAACTACAATTCAAACAATTTCAACTCCCAAAACCCGGTAGAAATAAGTCACAAGCTTCTAAGAATTTATTCTCAATGTCTCTATATGTCAAGGTCTAAATAAAATATAAGGAAGCAACATAAAATGATAGAAGGGGACTCCGGAGTCTGCGGACGCTGGCAGATATACCTCGAAGTCTCCGTGCGCAGGTAACTCACTGACGTCTAGGCTGGTAAAATGTACCTGGATCTGCACAAAAAGATGTGCAGAAGCGTAGTATGAGTACACCACAGCGGTACCCAGTAAGTGCCAAGCCTAACCTCGGTAGAGTAGTGACGAGTTCAGGTGAGACCCTACTGGAATATAATAATGGCATGGTAAAATGTTTATCAATGTAGTAAAATAAAATGACTTTGGAAATGAATCAAATAGTATGTCACATTTAATGACACCAAATAATTGCAAATAATATCTCGTGGAATCAAAACAGAATTTCCTTCAACTTTATGAAAATCACAACAATTAATCGAAAGCAACTGTCGCCATAAATCAATATCAACAAGGGCACTACCGAGGTACCGCCTCGTAGTCCCAAGTTATAAATAATTT
>AWOL01S0005204.1:217569-263836 GCA_000715115.1 Nicotiana otophora
ATCAATATCACAATATATCACAATTTGCACCTCAAGTACCCAATATTTTAATTTTTCCACAAACAAATCAACAACAATAGTTTTCAATAATAAAGAGCTCACGGCTCATGCCAGAATAATCCAAAAAGAAATAATCTTACGAAAATATTCAAGAATAAATAATTCAGAAAAATAATATTTCAAATTTTTAATACGTTACTTCAATATCAAATTTAAAAATGTCAAATATTTCATATTAATAATATTTAATTTAAATAAAATCAACCTTTAAATAATGCACAGTATAAAAGAAACCAAGTTTCAATTAAACAAAAAAAACAATTAGCAGGAAAATGTCAAGCAAGTTTAAAAAATATAAACATTAAATCAATAATGAAGAATATAACAAAATGAAATAATTTAATTAATGCGCAACAATGATCTACACAATTTAAAACATAATCTTTCACATTTAGCCCGTGTACACACTCGTCACCTCGTATACACGCCTTTCCACACATTATAATTATCAATCCTAGGGAAATTTTCCCCACACAAAGTTAGACAAGTCACTTACCTCGACTTGCTCCAATTTAACCAAGTATTATGCTTTTTTCTCGATTTTCCGACTCCAATCTACTCGTATCTAGTCATAATTAATTCGATACGGTCAACAAAAATTATAGTAATCAATTTCATAAGAAAATAATATATTTTCAATAAAATTTGAAATTAGCTCAAAATTTGCCCGTGGGGCCCACATCTCGAAATCATGCGAAACTTACAAAATCCGACCAACCTATTCAATTACGAGTCCACCCATACCAATTTTACCAAATTCCGATAACAACTCGACCTCCAAATCTTAAATTTTCGTTTTTGGAAGATTTTGCAAAAATCTTGATTTTTCTTCCATAAATTCACGGATTCATGATGTAAATGAGTATGGAATCATGAAATATAATCAATATAGGATAAGGAACACTTACCCCAATGTTTTCCCGTGAAAATCGTCCAAATATCGCCCAAGAACCGTGCCTAAAAAATCCAAAACGAATTGAATGAAATGACCATTTTTGGTCCTTAAGTTTCTGTCAATCTGTCATTAAAAGTCCATTTTCCGTCACTAAACATCCATTTTTCGTCACTAAAAGTCCATCAAAAACTGCTCTACCAGCCTTCCTTCAATCGATCATAACTTTATGTACAAATGTCCAAATTATGAATGGTGTAACTTTCTGGAAACTAGAATCCAACGACTACAATTTTCATGTTTTGAAAAGTTTCTGATTCCTTATGAATTTCGAGATATAAGCTTCCAAATTCGGCTCCACATATCAGAAATTTCTGGCGAAATTTCTGGCAAAACTACTCTACCAGCCTTCATTCAATCCATCATAACTTTCTGTACAAATATCCAAATAATGAATGGTTTAACTTATAGAAACTAGAATCAAAGAGCTACAACTTTTATGTTTTGAAAGTTTTCTGATTCATTATATATTGCGCGATATAAGCTTCCAAATTTGGCTTCACGCACCAGAAATTTTGGCGAAATTTCTGCAATAGAAATTTCCAGCAGCCTTCTTTGTCCGAAATCCATTCCGTTTACCTTCCAAAATCCACCCGAGACCCTCGGGACCTTTACCAATTATACCAATATGTCCTAAAATACAATACGAACTTAGTTGAGACGAATCGCACCTCAAATCAAAATCTATGAACTTTGAACTTTCAAATTCTATATCTTGTGCCGAAACACATCAAATCAATTCGGAATGACTTCAAATTTTGCACACAAGTCATAAATGACATAACAGACCTATTCCAATTTCCAGAATAGGATTCTAACCTCGATATCAAAAAGTCAACCTCCCGGTGAAACTTCCCAAAAATTCAACTTTTGGCATTTCAAGCCAAATTCGACTACGGACTTCCAAATAAAATTTCGATCATGCTCCCAAGTCCAAAATCACCATACGGAGCTGTTGGAATCATCAAAATTCTATTCTGGGGTCGTTTGCACATAATTTGACATTCGGTCACTATTTGAACTTAATCTTTTAATTTTTTCATCAAAATTTCATATCTCGGGCTAGGGACCTCAGAATTTGATTCCGGGCATACGCCTAAGTCCTATATCACGATACGGACCTATCAAAACTATCAAAATACTGATCCGATTTTGTTTGCTCAAAATGTTGATTAAAGTCAACTCAGTTGAGTTTTAAAGCTCTAATTCACATTTTAATTCATTTTTCACCTGAAAAACTTTCCGAAAAATTTTACGGAGTGCGCACGCAAGTCGAGGAATGATAAATAGTGCTTTTCGAGGTCTTAGAATTCAAAATTAATTATTAAAGTTAAAGATGACATTTTGGGTCATCACACCGAGGGGCTCGAGTGAGTTTCGGATAGGCTACAGATTGATTTTTGGACTTAGGCTATTGCTGGTTTTGGAGTCTGCTGATGTCTGGTGTATTCTTCTTCGTGATCGCGAAGATACTCATGCGATCGCGAAGAGTAATCTGGGTTGGGGAGGTTCTTCCTCTATGCGAACGCGAGGCTGTGGATGCGAACGCGAAGCCATGGTGGGATCACCCTTCGCGAACGCGACCAGCACTAGGCGAACTCGAAGAGTAAGTGGCCTGGGAGGGGGAACTAGGGATTGTTCTACGTGAACACAAGCCAAGGCTCACGCACGCAATGGACAGGAGGACAGACCATCACGAATGCGTGCATCCCCTCACGAACGCGAAGCCTTTTGACCGCAGCTACTTCGCGATCGCATCATGTGTCTCGCGAACGCGATGAACACCTGACGCTCCGACTTTAAAATGTTCCACATACGGGAATTCACCCATTTGTCTCCATCTTCTCATTAGAGCTAGGCCTAGTGGTGAGTTTGAAGATAACGTTCATCATTTTTTCATAGGTTAGTATACTTTAACTCGTTTTCTTCCATTTCCATCAACACCCATTGATTTCTAACCTTAATCTATGCTCTTTCATGGTAGAAAATTAAGGAATTGGGTAGAATTGGGGGGGTTTTGTAAATTCAGATTTAGACCTCAAAGTGAGGTCATATTTCGAAACTAATCACATATCGGGCTCGGGGGTGAATGGGTAATTGAGTTTTGGTCCTAATCTCGGGTTTTGACCAAGCAGGCCCAGGGTAGACTTTTATTGACCTTTTGGAAAAAGTGTAAAGATCTTAACTTTATGTATTGTTATTGATTTCTCTAACATTGTTTGATGTTATGGAGTCAATTTTGGTAAGATTTGATTGGTTTGGAGGCAGATTTTAGAGGAAAGGCCCTGTTTGAGCTTTGATTTGCTTGCAGAGCGAAGTTAGTGTTGGGTTTAACCTTGATTTGAGGGAATTAAGAACCCTTAAGTTATGTGTTATGTGAATTACATGTAGCAGCGTATAGGCTAGATGCCGAGTGTATATACACCGTAAAAATAATTGTTTCATGCTTCTCGTATTTCATTAATTATTTTATTCCACGACTTAACTGTTGCATGCTTTAATTGCTTCCTATGCCTTAACTTGCTACTTGCCAGTTACTACTCTCATGTTGAAATGATCCTTTCTTCCATGATTCCAAGATTATTTTCTACTTGCCTTAATTGTCTTACTTGTACACTTTAACTGTCATATATTTGGCCTCTCCTGTTGCTTTGTATTAATTATAGTATTCGTTGATTTGGTACAGGGTTCCTTATTGCTTTTCTTTCCTATTCTTTAGTTGCAGCAATTCCTGTGAATTGAGTTGTTGAATTGATTACATTTATTGATTTTGTTTATGGATCGGGTTGCACGCCGCAACGGGTGGAATAAGGAAGGATTGACATTTATATGGTGGTATCGGGTTGCACGCCACAAAGGATTGTATTTGTTAGTTTGACATAGTGAAATAAGGGAGGATTATGATATTAATTCTGATTATATGGTAGGATCGGGTTTCGAGCCGCAACAGAGTTTACATGTTATTCTTGATATTGAAATGGTGAAATAAGAGAGGATTGTGTTTGTACGGTGGGATCGGGTTGCACGTCGCAACACATTTTGTGTTCTGTATTCATTGTTGCATTGTATTAGCTTTTAGTGTTTTCATATAAGATACTGAGCAGTGATGTTTCTGGTTTTAATGATTTCGAGGATTGAGTTCATTTTCATAAGTGAACTTCCTTACTTTTCTTGTGCTCCTTTTCTGGTATTATTATTATACTGCATTTAGGTTATTGTAAGTGACCTGCCTTAGCGTCGTCACTACTTCGTCGAGGTTAGGCTTGGCACTTATGCACTTCTTGTGCAGATTTTAGAGTCGATCTAAGAGACACTCAGTAGATTGCTTGGATTGATTGCCTGATGAAGACTTGACGTACAACTGCTCGGCGTTCGCAGCCCAGAATTCCCATTCTATCTTCTTCTAGTTGTTTATTTCATTTCAGACAGTTATACATTCATTCAGACTATTATTTTGTATTATTCTAGTCACGCGTGCGCTTGTGACACCATGTCTGGGTTTGTATCTAGATATCGTTGTTGTTATGGTTTTTCTCACTCTATTTCAGTTTATTTAGTTTCTTGGTTATTATTTAATTTGAATTGTTAAAATGGCTAAAAGTTATTCTAACATTGTCTTTCCTAGCAAGTGAAATATTAGGCACCATCACGGTCCCGAGGGTGGGAATTCCGGGTCCTGACAAGTTGGTATCAGAGCACTAGGTTGCCTAGGTCTCATGAGTCATGATCAAGCATAGTAGAGTCTGGAGGATCGGTACGGAGACGTTTGTACTTATCTTGTAGAGGCTGTGGAGTTTAAGAATAATTTCACTTCTTTCTTTCTCTTGCGATTTTATTCTATCATTGAAGATTGAATTATTCTATTCTTATTCTCCCGCAGATGGCGAGGACACGGACTGCATCTAGAGACGGACAGGAGCCGGAGCCCCCTATGGTAGCTACAACTAGGGGCAGAGCCCGAGGCCTAGCCAAAGGCCGAGGTTGAGGCAGAGCTCGGCCTATAGCTCGAGCAGCAGCACCCACAGTGGAGCCTCAGCTTGCTCACGAGGAGGCGGTTCCAGTTCGGACTGTACCCGTCGGACTAGCTTAGGTCCTAGAGGGGTTCATAGCCACTCCAGTGCTTCAGGATGCTCTAGTCCGTTTTGCGGGCCTTATGGAGAGTGTGGCTCAGATCGGTACATTCTCGGTGATACCAGCCATCTCTCGGGCTGGGAGAGGTGCACAGACTCCCGTTACTCACACCCCGTAGTAGGTGTCTCCCAGTATTAGACTCCAGCAGCCCCGCTAGTTGGGGTGGTTCAGTAGGTTGTTGCGGCATAGGTCGTTGATAAGCCCGCTATGTCTTCTGAGGCTTTGTTGAGGTTGGACAAGTTTTCCAAGTTCTTTCTTGTTTATTTTAGTGGAGAACCTTCTGAGGATTTATAAAATTATCTAGACCGCTGCCAATGAGGTGCTGCAGAACATGGGTATAGTTGAGACCAATGAGGTCGATGTTTTGCAGTGTTTCAGATGACTGGTTTTGCCAAGAGGTGGTGGAGAGATTATATGTTGACTAGACCAGCTGGTTCGCTTGCACTTACTTGGGATCAGTTCTCACATCTATTTCCGGAGAAGCTCATTCATGTCACTATAAGAGAGGATTACCGCATGCAATTTAAGCGTCTTTAACAGGGTAGTATGACAGTTACCCAGTACGAGACCCGATTTGTGGACTTAGCTCGACATGCCATTATCATGCTTCCCAATGAGAGGTAGAGAGTGAGGAGATTCATTGATGGGCTCACTTTCACTATCAGGCTAAAGATGGCCAAGGAGACTGGAGATGATATTACTTTTCAGAGGGTCATACATATTGCCAGACGGATCGAGATGGTTCGTGCTCAGGAGAGGGGGCCGATGTCTGATAAGAGGCCTTATCATTCCAGTAGTTTCAGTGGTGCCTAATCTGGAGGCAAGGGTACTTTTGGTAGGGGCCATCCTTCCAGGCCATTTTAGTCAGCGCTTCAGGCATCTCACAGTGCTTCAGGGAGTCATGGTTCTTAGGTGCCTCATTCTGGGTAGCCCGCCTACAATGCACCATCAGATCCTATCAGTGTGCCTCCGATTCAGAGTTATCACCGTGGTTATCTGTCATGACCCAAAAATCCTAACCTGCCATGATGGAGCCTATCTCAATACTAGGCAAGCCGACAATATCAATAACCCACGATTTCCTTTAAGTTTGAAAATATTATGTTTAAATATAATACCAAAAATCTCGCATATCCCAATACAAACACTCCCAAAACCTGGTGTCATTGAGTACATGAGCATCTATACATTACAAGTCTTGGAAACATGATCTATAATAATCTGAGACCAAATACAATAAACAAAAGGACAGGGAAGGAGAGACAAGGTATGCGAAACATGGCAGCTACCTATGAATCTTCAGAAAATCAACTGTGTGAAAGAATCCACACCCATTGTGTCCGGGATCACCTGGATCTACACACGAAGTGCAGGGTGTAGTATGAGTACAACCAACTCAGCAAGTAACAATAATAAATAAGGAACTGAAAGTAGTGACGAGCTTCATAGCTGAGTCCAATTACAGTAATTTCTAACATAATAATGTAGGCATGCTTTCAAATTCAACATTTAAACCCAAAACAGTAATTTCATGTCAAGTTCAACTGAAACATAAGATAATATCTCTCAGAAATTTCCAAACAGTGATATATGATAGCTGGAGTGCAACAAGGGACTCCGAGGCCTGTGGACGCGGGAAGGTGTACCTTGAAGTCTCCAAAGCAGCAACATAATGCACGAATATCGAGGCTGGACAGTGTCATTTTAAGAACGAGATTTGGCCATTTTTCCTCCATTTTTCTTTTGGATGGGCAATTGTTGGAGCTCTTGGAAGGGGGAGTTTCGTCATCTATGTCAAGGTAAGTGGTTCCCACCTATTGCAAGTTAAATAAATGGTTTGTATAAGGATTTAAATAGGGGAATTAGTAGAAATTGTGGGGTTTTTGGTAGAAAACCTAAAAATTATATTTTTGGATTTTGACCACGAATTTGGACATGAAATTGAGAATAAATTATATATTCGGGCTCGTAATGCTATGGGTAGTGTATATCTTCGAAATGTTTTGGAATCCGGGCACGTGGGCCCGAGGGTGATTTTATCGACCTTTCGTGCGGAGTTTGAAATTGTTGTAAAATGAATTATAATGAGTATTAGAGTATATATTTATGGATTTGCATATGTATTGAATAGTTTTGGAGCGATGGGAATCGGTTCGAGTTGTTGGAAAGGCTTTGGAGCAGGTTATGGAACTTCAGAGTGAGGTAAGTCTCCTGTCTAACTGTGTGAGGGGGAATTACCCCTAATTATTGTATATTGATGTATGCTACTTGTTGTGGGGCTACGTACGCGCGAAGTGACGGGAGTCCGTACTTAGCTACATTCATGTTATTATCCGGGTAGGCTTAGGTTCATATCATGCTATAGCTGTACTATTCGAGCAGTCTCTCGCCAATTAAATTCCTTTGTTTTACATTACTACTTGAGACTAGACTTGCTATTATAGAGACTTCACGAGTTCATGATTTGTCACCAAATAATTTTACTCCTCTTATGAAATGCTTCCTTGATATACATGTTTCATTGAATGTTTTTGTAAAAGAAATTATAACTCACACGTTTATTCGTGAGTGGGGTCGAGGACCCGTCAAAGCTTCGTATTGTAATGGGATCGGGTCGTTCGCCTCGGCATGATTATGTACTACTTATTCTAATGGGATCGGGCTATTCGCCTCGGCAGGATTATGTACTTCTTATTCTAATGGGATCGGGCCGTTCGCCTCGGCAGGATTTATGTACCACAGTCTCATGGGAGCGGGCCGTTCGCCTCGACAATTTATTTGATGTATCTATGGTTCGCACCGTTCGACCCTCGGCAGTGCACAGTTTAAATTTTATATTGGATCAGTCTGTACGCCTCGGCATTTCCTATATCATATCCTCATGGAATCATGCATAATAGTTGGCAAGAATTTAGAGTATCTGTGAGTTTTCCCGATTTGGGTTATGAAAATCTATCAGATGAGATCCACTATATTTATATATATGCTCCGGTTAAGGAGGGAATTTCAAATGGAGAGCATGAGTTCCTCATAAAGAGGGTTATTTGTACCACATGATCTATACTTGTTTATCTCATTTATTTGTTTTGTCTCATATTTACTTACCTCTTTGCTGTACATGATAATATTGGACCACTAGTCAGTGTTGATGTCGACCCCTCGTCACTACTCCTCCGAGGTAAGGCTAGATACTTACTGGGTACACATTGATTACGTACTCATACTACACTTGTTGCACATTGTTTTGCAGGTACATATGTGACTAGTAGTCTTGTGAGAGCACATGCGTGTATGCATGCAGGGACTTACGTGAGCTGCATTCCATATTACGACCCGCAGCTAGCAGAGTCTTCTTCAGAGTATTTATATTTCTCCTGTCCAAATTTGCATTCCGTACAGATGTTGTATTTTATTTTACATTCCTAGTTAATGCTCATGCACTTGTGACACCGGTTTTTGGGGTGATTATGGGTTGTTCTGTATTAAAATTGTTAAACATATTATTAATTATTTTGTAAATTTCATATTTTACTATTTAATTGAAGGAAATATGATTTCAAAAATATTAAAATGAGAACCAAACTAATATTTATTTTTGGCTTGCCGAACAACGTTGTCTGGCGCCATCACGACCTTTAATGGATTTTGGATCGTCACAGTAATTCACTCCCATATTCACTCTAGAATCTCTAGCTTCTCAAGAAATCCGCCCGGCTGTTGATGCTCATACTTCACCTGCTGGAAATTTAGGCACTGAGATACATACTTTACTATGTCCTTCTTCATTCTCCTCCACCAATAATGCTGCCTCAGGTCCTGATACATCTTCACGGCACCTGGATGAATGGAGTACAACGAACTGTGAGCCTCTTAGAGAATTAACTTATGCAAGCCATCTATATTGGGCACACATAGCCTGCCCTGCATCCGTAATACACCGTCATATCCAATAGTGACCTCCTTGGCATCACCGTGCTGAACCGTGTCCTGGTGGACCGAGAAACCACACAAGCCAAAACTCGACTCAGCTCAGAAACATCCAATCTAACAAACTGGTTGGCCAAGGCCTAAACATCCAAGGCTAATGGCATGTCCGCTACCGGTAGATATGCTAAACTGCCCAAGCTCTACGCCATGCGACTCAAGGCATCGGCCACAACATTGGCCTTTCCGGGATGATATATAATAGTGATATCATTGTCCTTAACCAACTCTAACCACCTCCGCAGCTGCAAGTTAAGATCCTTCTGTTTGAACAGATGTTGTAGACTCTAGTGATCGGTGTAGACCTCACAAGGGACACCGTAGAAATAGTGTCGTCAGATCTTCAAAGCATGAACAATAGCTGCTAATTCAAGGTCGTGGCCAGGATAGTTCTTCTCATGTACCTTCAGCTGTCAAGATGCGTAGTCAATCACCTTACCGTCCTGCATCAACACTGCGCTGAGACCAATGCGCGATGTATCACAATATACAGTATAGGACCTCGAACCTCTAGGCAATACCAACACTGGGGCTGTATCAAAACAGTCTTGAGCTTTTGAAATCTCTCCTCACATTCCTCGGTCCACCTGAACGGAGCACCCTTCTAGGTCAATCTGGTCATATGTGCTGCAATAAATGAGAAACCCTCCACGAATCGACGGTAATACTCCACTAAACTAAGAAAACTTTGAATCTCCGTAGCTGAGGACGGTCTGGGCCAACTCTACACTGCTTCAATCTTCTTCGGATCCACCGTGATCCTCTCACTCGACACTACATGACCCAAATATACCACTGAATCTAGCTTGAATTCACACTTTGAAAATTTTGCATACAACTTCTTTTCTCTCAAGGTCTGAAGCACGGTCCTCAGGTGCTGCTCATGATCCTCCCGGCTTCGGGAGTACACCAGAATGTCATCAATAAACAAAATGATGAATGAGTCAAGATAGGGCCCGAATACACTGTTCATCAAGTGCATGAATGTTGCTGGGGCATTGGTCAGCCCAAAAGACATCACAAGGAACTCGTAATGTCCATATCGAGTCTTGAAGGCAGTCTTCGGGATATCTGGCTCCTGAATCATTAACTGATGATAGACTGAATGTTAGTCGATCTTAGACAACACTCTATCACCCTATAGCTGATCAAATAGGCCATCAATACATGCCAATGAATACATGTTCTTCACTTTAATCTTGTTCAACTGGCGATAGTCAATATACATTTGCATATAACCATCATTCTTCATTACAAATAAGACCGGAGCACCCCAAGGCGACACACTCGGTCGAATGAAGCCCTTATCAAGAAACTCCTGCAACTGTTCCTTTAACTCTTTCAACTCTACTAGGGCCATATAATAGGGTGGAACAGAAATGGGCTAAGTGCCCGGTAACAAATCAATACCAAAGTCAATATCTCTATCGGGCGGCATGCCCGGAAGATCTATTGTGAATATATCTGGATAATCCCACACTTCAGGAATAGACTCGATGGTAGGAGTATCAACACTGACATCTCTCACATATGCCAGATACGCATCACACCCATTCTCAACCATCCGCTGAGCCTTTAGAAATGAAATAACAGTGCTAGGAACATAATCTAGAGTACCTCTCCACTCTAACCGCAATATACCTAGCATAGCCAACGTCACCGTCTTGGCGTGACAATCAAGGATAGTATTATAGGGCAACAACCAGTCTATGCCCAAAATAATATCAAAGTCTACTATACTGAGTAACCATAAATCGGCTCTGGTCTCAAACCACCGAGAACAACTAAACATGACTGATACACACGGTCAACAACAATAGAATCTCCCATAGGTGTAGACACATAGATAATCAAACTCAAAGAATCACGGGATACACCCAAATATGGAGCAAAATAAGATGACAAATCAAATAAGATTGATGCATCTCTATAACAGACCGAAATAATACATGTGATGACAGAGTCGGGTGCAACTGCCTCCATCCTAGCAGGAATAACATAATATTTGGCCTGCCCTTCCCCTCTAGGGCGACCTTTACCAGACCCGACCTCCACCTCTAGCTGGCTGTGTAGGTGGGGTGGCAGCTGGTGTGACGACCATGGACTGAGAATCTTGAGGGCCCGGTGGATAACGCAGAGCTTGAGTAGTTTGTGGAGGTGCACCCCTCATGACTCTAGGGCAATCCCTGACCAAATTACGAGTGTCACCACACTCAACACAAGCCCTCGGAGGACGTGACTATTGTGGCTAGCTCAGGCCTAATCGACTGGACTGACCACTGCAATCGGGAGGTACACCAGACGATGGTGGTGCATAATGGTGGTGCACCATAGGTACATTAGACAATGGTGGTGCATAATAAGGAGCCCGAGGCATAGGAGTGGCCGGGATACTGCTGGAAGCTAGAAGTGCAGAATGAACCAAGCACTCACATAACTCCTACAATGACGAGCTGTAGCTGGGGCACGGGTACCACTATATGTTCCAGACTCTCGAGATCTCTTAACATTCCTCTCCTCCCTCTCCCGAGTCAACATACCCTCCAATCTCCTAGTTATCTCCACTACCTACTGGTATGCAATGTCCATCTCTAACTCTCGGGCCATGATAAATCTGATATTGGGGTTCAGTCCCTCGATAAATTGATGAACCCGCACTCTAACATTAGCAACCACGGGTGGTGCATTCCTAGCCAAATCACTGAACCAGACCGCATACTCTGACATGGTCATAGAACCCTAGCGCAACTGCTCAAACTCTTCATGCCATGCATCTCTAAGACTCTGGGAACATACTCATTGAAGAACGTATTCGAGAACTGAGTCCAAGCAAGTGAATCTGCCTCGGCCGGACTACCCAACTTATATGCTCGCCACTAATGATAAGCCGCTCCCCTAATATGGAACATAGTGAAAGCAAACTCCACAATACCCATAGTACAGAGGATATAGTGGCACGCCTCAAGAAAACCTCGGGCATCCTCTAACGCCAAGCCACTAAAAATAGAGGGTGGTACTTCTTGTACCTCTTGAGCCTAAGTTGCTCCTCCTTAGAAGCTGCTGCCCTAACCTCGGGTTGAACTGGGGCTACCGGCTGCACCAGTATGACCTCTGGGACCTGGTTAACCTGGACCCGCTACTCTGGGGTATTGGCAGGGGGAGTCTTTGCTCCTCCCCAGCCTGAGATATAGCAGGAGCAAGTGGGATCAACCTTGCATGAGCTAAAGTGCCGAACATGCTCAGAAACTAGGCGACAGTCTCCTGGAGAGCTGGTGCAGTAACAGACGTCTCAGTTGCGGTAACAGACGTCTCAGGTGCAGCTACTGGTGGATCCTCTGTAGTAGCTCGTGCGAGTGCCCTCGCTGCACCATGTGGACATCCCTGGCCTCTACCCCGGCCTCTCGCGGCCCTAGCAGGGGCGTGGGTGTCTGGTCATCTAATCCAGTTGTACGTGTCCTCACCGTCTGTGGGAGAATAGAAAAACAAAAATTTAGAATCCGAAGTCAAAGATTTTGCACGATAAGGAATCAAAGAAGTGAAGCTTTTCCTAACAGTTCCATAACCTTCCGAAGATAAGTACAGACGTCTCTGTACCGATCCGCGAGACTCTACAAAACCTGCTTGTGACTCATAACACCTATGAACCTAGAGCCTTGATAGCATCTTGTCATGACCCCAAATCCCCTCCGTAGGATGTCGTGACGGCACCTAGTCTCTAAGACTAGGTAAGCCTAACAATATGCAGAAACATCAAATAAAAACTTAAAATTTCAAAACTTCAACAATTTCATCGATAGACTATAAGCTCAATACATACAATTTCTCAGAACACCTGGTGAGATATACGTCATAAGCTCTAGATATAATACTGAACAATCCTATACATCACTGTTTATCCAAAACATAAGGAAATAAGAAAAGCATGGTAGATGGGGACTCCGAGGCCTACGTGACGCGGGCAAGTGTACCTTGAAGTCTCCAAAGCAGCAACACAAAGCACTAATATCGAGGCTGATAGGATGTACTTGGATCTGCACAAAAACATGTGCAGAAGTGTAATATGAGTACACCACAACGGTACCCAGAAAATGCCAAGCCTAACCCCGATAGAGTAATAACGAGGTCGGGTCAAGGCCTTACTGGAGATAATAAGAAACAAGACAAAGATAATATAATATAATGAAAATGACAGGGAAGTGAACAATAAAGAACTTACGGGAAATAACAACACGGAATCAAGGAAAGCTAATACAACACGAAAGGAAAACAAGAATTTTACATGTTAAGGAAAACAAGAACCAAACAATACAGCAAATAAAGAATATCAACAGAGACACTCCCGGCGTACCGCCTCGTAGTCCCAAATCATAAAACAAAATCACAGTCTTTCCTTATATCACCGCAGGAGCCTTTATATTTGGATTTTTGAAAATCGTTTTCCCGAAATAGCATCCCGCGTTTTAGCCCACCTTATCACACCACATGGCTTCTAAATTTCCCTACTAGCCACGCGTATCAAACCCACTTTATATCACCGCATGCGTTTCAACAACTAGACCTTATACCACCGCATGCGTATCAATAATCACAATGGCACGGCAAAAACCTCGTGCAACAATAACAACCGCACGGCAGAAACCTGGTGAAAACAATAACAACAGCATGACAGAAATCTCGTGCAACAATAGCAACAGCATGGCAGAAACCTCGTGCAAACAACCAAACAATCACTTCAACAATAACATGAAAGCCAAAACATAACAACTAAATAAATGATATTTCAAGGATAGCAATTTCAAGTAAAGAAGTTCCACAGTTATGTAATGAATACGAAAATCAAGAAAAATAAGAAATTCAACTAAACATGTGATACAAATTGCAAATAGGAGATAAGACATAAGACAAGTAGACATGTGAAATTAGGCTAAACATGATGGCTATAACGTGCTCAAGTAACTCAATTAAGGCATGAAAAGGAAACTACATAGCAAAAACCGCAATTTCAATATTTAGCCCGTGTTCGCACTCGTCACCTTCCGTACACGCCCTTCACATATCACAAATTCTCACCAAAATACCAGATCCTAAGGAGAATTTCTCTCACACAAGGTTAGACACGTCACTTACCTCAAACCACACCCAATCAATCAAATTAGAAGGCCTTTCCCTCGATTTTTCAACTCCGAATGGCTCGAATCTAGCCAAAACAATTTCATACTATAATTATAACTATATGAAGCTAGTCTAAATAATGAAATAATGAATTTTACAAGAATTAGAAAAATCGCTCAAAAAGGTCGACCCGAGCCTACGTCTCGGAACCCGACCAAAATTATAAAATTCGAACACCCATTCGATATCGAGTCCAACCATACAAGAATTATACAAATCCCATATCAAAATCTTGATCAAATCCCTAAATTCGGCCTAAGGACTTTCCACCACGTTCCCCCAATTTTCAACCCAAATCCCTAATTAAATTATAAAATCAATGATAGATTAAGGGAATTTAATCAAAAATGAGTTAAGAACTCTTACCCCAACAATCCCTATGAAAATCCTTCAAAATATTGTCTCAATCCGAACTCTCAAGTCCAAATAGTGAAAAATGACATAAACTCTCAATTTTGAAACTTAAATCTGCTGCCTAGATATTCCTTCTTCCCGAACGCGGAAATTGCCTCGCGTTCGCGAAGCACAAAATGCCACTACCCTATCTTCCTCTTATGCAAATGCGAGGGTCCACTCGCAAATGTGGTGGACTGATCCCTCATAGCTACGTGATCGTGAATGTCTTTTTCGCGATCGCAATGGACAATCGCGTGTGAATCCCCAGCCTTCTCTTTCCTCCACGCGAACGCGATCGCACCTACGCATTCGCGATTCAGTGCTACACTAACTTACGTGATCGCAAACCTAGTCTCGCGAATGCGTAGAACAAAATCCTAGTTTCCACCATTAACACTTCACAAACATGGCCCCACTCTCGCGATCGCGTATAACTACACCAGCACCAACAAAAATCTGCAATCTCCCAAGTTCCGAATCGCACCCGAGGCCCCTAGGACATCAAGCAATTATACCAGCAAGTCCTAAAACATCATACGAAGTTAGTCGAGTCTTCAAATCACATCAAACAACGCTAAAACTATGAATTGTGCATCGATTCAAGCCTGATGAACTTTTGAACTTCTAACTTTCATATCCGATGTCGAAACCTATCAATCATGTTTGATTGACCTCAAATATTTTACACAAGTAATAAATGACATTACAGACCTATTTCGACTTCCGGAATTGAAGTATGACCCCGATATCAACAAGTCCACTCACTTTCCAAAAATCTACCAACTTTCTAAGTTCACCAATTAACATCGACATGACCTACAAACCTCTAAATCAATATCCCTCCACGCTCATAAGACTCAAATCACCATACGGAGCTATTGGAACAGAACAATACTTTATTCCAGAATCGTAATCATACAAGTCAAACTACGGTCAACTCCTACTACTTAAACTTCAAAGTTAGGGACTATGTGTCCTATTCCACTCCGAAACTCTTTCAAACCCGACACCAAGTTCCCCGGCAAGTCACATAACCACAAAATAAAATAAAGGGAGCAATAAATAAGGGATCATGGCTAATATTCTCAAAACGGTCGTCCAGGTCGTTATTGCCATTTTCATCATCAATCATGAGGTAAGTGATTTCTACACTTTATGAGTTAAATACACAAATGTAGGCTTGTAAATTCAAGAATATAAGTAAAAAATGTGGGATTTGTGGCAAAGGACCTAGAATTTGTATTTTTGGATTCTGACCACAAAATGTGACATGGAATTAGTAATAAATTATATATTTGAGTTCGTGGTGTTATGGGTAATGTTTATCTTCAAAAATTCTCGAAATTCGGGCACGTAAACCCGTGGTTGACTTTGTTGACATTTCGAGCGGAGTTGGAAATTGTTATAAATTGATTAAGTATGAGTGTTGGAGTATATTCTTTTGGGTTTGCATATTATTTGATTAGTTTCAGATTGATGGACATCAATTTGAGGTGTTATAGAGACGTTAGAGTCGGTTATGGAACTTCGTTGCGAGGTAAGTCTCATGTCTAACCTTATAAAGACAAAACTACCCCGTAGGTATTAAATTATTATGTGCTACTAGTTGTGGGTGCTACATACGCACGAAGTGATGATAGTCCGTACGTAGCTAAAAGCATGTTTATGTCCGGGTATACCTAGGATTTTATCATGTAATATTTTAATTATTTGAACTCAATTTGCTAGTTTAATTACTTGAATTTATAATTGAAATTTATTCGGGAATATATTAGGCCGAGTTTATCACCTTGAGTTGTTTGGCGAGATATTTGATAAACGGTAAGAGTCATGTTTACTTTATGCTCTTGCACCTATCTTGTAAGCATGTGACTCGTAATTCGATAAATTTCTTCCTTTCTTATGGATCGGGCCGAACGCCTCAACAATATATTGAGATGCATCTCTAGTTCGCGTCGGTCGACGCTCGACAGTGTACACACCACTCTGGATCGGATCGTACGACCTCGGCATAATGGTGCGTTATACCACTGGGAGTTTGAATATTCATAAGATTCCCCTTTGATTGAGACCTGGCACTTATATGTTGTTCCTTGTCCATTTTAGATTGCACTTGATATCTCTGATCTACTGAGACAACACATGAGATTTGAGAGATTTATATGAGTTGTATTGGAGAATTATATGAGTTACAGTTTTCACTTCATTGTTATAGTTGTGTTTCTTATCTGTTGTAATTTATTATATTGTTTTATTGGACCACTAGTAAGTGTCGATGTCGACCCTTCATCACTACTTCTACAGGGTTATTCTAGATACATACTAGGTACGCGTGATTTACGTACTCATGCTACACTTCTGAACTAAATATGTAGGATCTGACAGGTTCATTTGGTGGCCAGCTTGTTGCGTAGGCGCAACTGCTGAGGGGACTTTACGGTGAGTTGCTTTCTATGCTACGTACTGCAGCCCACAAAGTCTCTATATTATTTATTTAATTTATCGTGTCTATTTTATATTCCAGACAGATGTTGTATTATTTTTGCGCTCTTTAGTAGAAGCTCATGCGCTTATGACACCGGATTTTGGGATATTCTATTTGATGTTTACGGATTTGCATATTATTATCACTTTTTATTTTTATGTCTTACTAATTATGTATGTACCTATGATTTTAAATGTGTAAATTTGTTTAGTTAATAAAATTTATGATTTTAAAAGTAATAACATGAATAATTAATGTGATAGTTCACTGTAACGATCTAATCGGTCATTTTGAGTGTTTTATCCCGGATCCCCAAATGTATGCTTTATCTATGTTATATTGTGGCTATGTAACTTGTCGTGGTGTTTGATTTTTGTTTCGGGTGAGTTTCGAAGTGAAGTGGGACACATAATCCCTAAGTTGGAGGTTTAGGTTGTAAAAGTTGATTATGGTTTGCCTTATATGAAGACGGATCCATAATGGAGTTTTGATGGTTCTAATAACTCTGCATGGTGATTCTGGTCCGAGGATGTATCCGGATGTCGATTTAGAGGTCCGTAGGTCATTTCGACGTGAATTGTAGAAGTTGGAAATAATTACGGTTTGGAAGATTTGGGAAGTTTGAGGGGAGTTAACTTTACTGATATCGGCGTCGGATCCCAATTCCGGAAGTTGTAAATAGTTCTGTAATGTCAATTATGACTTGTGTGCAAAAGTTGAAGTCAATCGGAGTTGTTTGGTATGAATCAGCATTTGTTTTGAAATTCGGAAGTTCATAAGTTTCTTAGGCTTGAATCAATGCGCGATTCATCATTCTAGTGTTGTTTGATGTGATTTCATGCTTCAAGTGTGTTCGTATGATGTTCTAGGACTTGTTGGTATGTTTGGTTGAGGTCCCGGGGGCTTCATGTGTAATTCGGACCATGTTCGGCGCATTTCGAATCATTGAGGAATTGCTGAATCTGGTGCTTCTGGTTTCCTTTTTTTGCGATCGCGAGTGGATTAACACGATCGTGAAGAATAGTTTGGTATTGGGGGGAATTTGTTCTATGCGATCGTGTGAAGGGGCCTGTGATAGCGGAAGGTTGGTATTTAGTAAATCGTGAACGCGTGGAGGAGGTCGCGTTCGCGTAGAGGAATTTGGGGGCAGGTCCACGCGCTTTGTTCATTCCGATTGCGTGTAGGGAACTGTGATCGCCTAGCTTGATGATGCAACGCTTCACGTTCTCATGGAAAATCTCACGTTCGCGTATTAGGTTTTGAGCTTATGGAATTTTTGTTCTTCGCGATCGCGAAGGAAATTCCCCGATCGCGATGTGTAAATCACTGGGCAACAGACTTAAGTTTCAAAATCGAGGGTTTATTCCATATTTCACATTTTTGACTTAGAGAGCTCGGTTTGAGGCGAAATGTCGAGGGATTTTCAGAGAAAACATTGGGGATGGAATTCCTAACTCTATTTTGGTTAAATTACTCGAAACTATCATTGTTTTTATCATGTAATTACGGATTGGAGTAGGAAAAATTGGGGAAAAGTGGTAGAACTTCTTAGACCAAGTTTTTGAGTTTTGTAAGGCGAAATGGGGTCGGAGTTGAATAATTCTTGGATGGTTGGATTCGATAAAGAATGGGTGTTCGAATCTTAGAATTTTGGGTTGATTTTTCAATTCTTTGTAAAGATCGTAATTTCATTTTTTGAATTAGATTCCTACAGTTATATTTATAGTATGAAATTGTTTTGGATATATTCAAGTCGTTCGGAGTTGGAAAATCCAGGTAAAGGCCTTCTAGTGGATTTCTTTAGCGTGGTTTGAGATAAGTGACTTGCCTAACTTTGTGGGAAGGGGGATTTTTCCTTAGGATTGGGGTTGATTGTGATAATTGTGATGCATAAGAGCCGTGTACTCAAGGTGACGAGTGTGTACATGGGCTAAATATGTAAATTGCCAGTTTTTAGCTATGTAGATTCCTTTCATGCTTTAATAGAGTTACTTTAACATGTTATAGTCATCATATTTAGTCTAATTTCACGTGTCTACTTGTCTTATCACTTACTTGCTGATTGATCTATATGTTTAGTTGAAATTCGTGTTTCATTATTCCGTATTCATTATTTAACAATTGAATTCTCACTTGCAATTGCTATTTCTTGGAATATCTTGTTGTTGCAAATTGGTATTGAGTTGCAAAGGTCGTGATTCCTATTGAGGCAAAGTGTTAAGTTGTGAAATATCATTCCATTGAGTTATTCTTCTGGTTATTATTGTTGAGACTTTGTATTCATTGTGGTTGAGCCATGGTCTCCTTATTGTGAAATTCAGTTATTGTTTGGTTTCTCTAGCAAATAGTGATATTGGGCACTTGAGGTGCAATGTTTGATACGTTGTTATATTGATACGCATGCAGTGGAATAAGGTTTGGGCGTTGAAACGCATGCGGTGAGATAAGATGGGCTTGATATGCGTGGCTAGTAGGGGAACTTCGAGAAGCCATGCGGTGTGATAAGTTGGGCTAAAATGCAGGATGCTATTTCAAGAAAAAGGATTTTCAAAACTAAATGTAAAGGCTCCGAGGTGGTGACTCTTGTTGACATTTCCCCATTCTTTTGTTCTTGTCTTTGATCATTGTTTATTTAGCATTCTATTAATTGTCTTTCTCCATGTTACACTATTTGCTTAGTTATGTATAGATAATCTTGTTATGCTATTCGTTGTTTCAATTTCATACTGTCTTTATTACACCGCCTACATCTCTTTAGTATTTTATCATTTCAAGTAGGGCCTTGACCTCAGCTCGTCACTACTCTACCGAGGTTTGGCATGACTTTTACTGGGTACCATTGTGAAGTACTCAAGCTACTCTTCTGTATATCGTTTTGTGCAGATCCAGGTACCTGTTACCAGCCCAGGCATTAGTTGGGATTCTACTGTAGAGACATCAAGGTATACCTTCCAGCGTCCGCAGACCTCAGAGTCCCCATCGCTCTAGATCTCTTATTTAATTATCCTTTATATATAGACATGGTGTATAGAATTATCTAGTATTCACACTTGGAGCTTGTGACTTGTATTATGCCGGTTCTCGGGATTTGTATATGCTGAGTTGTAACATTATTTTTATACAGCTATTGAGTTTGAGACTTATATCTATTGTTATTTCAATTATTCCGCATGTAGTTAGGCTTACCTAATCTTAGAGATTAGGTGTCGTCACGACATCCTATGGAGGAAATTTGGGGTCGTGACAAGTTGGTATCATAGATCTAGGTTCATAGGTGTTACGAGTCACAAGCAGGTTTAGTAGAGTCTCGCGGATCAGTACAGAGACGTCTGTACTTATCTTCAGGAGGCTATGGAACGGTTAGGAAAAGCTTCACTTCTTTGATTCCTTATCGTGAAAAATTGTTGATTTCGGGATTCTATGTTTCTCCCTTTTTATTCTCTCATAGATGGTGAAGACCTGTACATCTGGATCGGATAACTAGACACCCGCACCCCCTGTAAGATCTGCGTGAGGTCGGGGCAGGGGTAGAGGCCAAGGACGTCTATGTGGTGCAGCCAGAGAACCTGCACGTGCTGCTACAAAGGAGACACCAGTAGCTCTAGCTGGAGAGTAGGCACCTGAGACGCCTGTTACTTCCCTAACACTTCAGGAGACCCTCGCCCAGTTTCTGAATATGTTTGGCACTCTGGCTTAGGAAGGGTTGATCTCACTTGCTCGTGCCACATCTCAGGTCAGGGGGGGAGTACAGACTTCCGCCGCCCGTACCCAAGAGCAGCGGGTCTAGGTTGACCAGGTCCTAGAGGTCATACCAATGTAGCAGGTCTCCCCAGTTCAGCTCGAGGTTAGGGCCGCAACTTCTGAGGGGGAGCATCTCAGGCTCAAGAGGAACATAAAGTACCAACCTTTTACTTTCAGCGGTTGGGCTTCAGATGATTCCCAGGGATTTCTTGAGGTGTGCCACCATATCCTTCGTACTATAGGTATTGTGGAAATTAGTAGGGTTGCTTTCACTATGTTCTATCTTAAGGGAGCGGCTTATCAATGGTGGCGAGCATATGAGTTGGGTAGTCCGGCCGAGGCAGCTTTGCTTACTTGGGCTCAGTTCTCAGATATGTTCTTGAGGGAGTTTGTTTCCTAGAGTCTCAGAGATACATGGCACGCAGAGTTTGAGCATTTGTGCCAAGGTTCTATGACCGTATCAGAGTATGCAGTCTGGTTCAGTGATTTATCCAGGCATGTACCAGCCTTTGTTGCTACTATTAGAGAGCGAGTCTATCGATTTATTGAGGGGCTCAATTCTGGTATCCGATTTACCATGGCCTGAGAGTTAGAGATGGACATCGCATACCAGTAGGTAGTGAAGATTTAAGGGTATGTAGGCCTAGGAGAGAGAGCATAGGGGGGTTAAGAGGCCTCGAGATTCTGGCACATATAGTGGTGCCCGTGCCCCAGTTGCAGCTCGTCATGGTAGGGGCTATGTGAGTCGCCCTATTCATTTTGCACTTCCAACTTCCAGCGGTATTCCGGCTACTCCTAGGACTCATTTCCCCTATTATGCACCGCCATTATCTTATGTACCTCCTGCACAGGGTGCTTCCAGTGGTCAATCCAGCCGATTAGGCTCGAGCCAGCCACGTCCTCCAAGAGCTTGTTTTGAGTGTGGTGACACTAGTCATATAGTAAGGGATTGCCCCAGACTCAGGAGGGGTGCACCTCCACAGACTACTAAGGCTCCACGTATTCTACCGGGTCCTCAGTCCGTGGTTACCACACTAGTTTCCACTCCACATGCACAACCAGCTAGAGTTGGAGGTCAAGTAGGTAGAGGTCACCCTAGAGGAAGAAGTAAGGCCAGATATTATGCTCTTCCTGCTAGGACGGAAGCAGTTGCATCCGACTTAGTTATCAAAGGTATTGTTCCAGTTTGTCATATGGATGCATCGGTCTTATTTGATCCATGCTCCACTTATTCATAAGTATTATCTTACTTTGCTAAAAATTTGGGTGTATCTCGTAATTCTTTGAGTTCTCCTGTCTATGTGTCCACACTAGTGGGAGATTCCCTTGTTATTGACCGTGTGTGTGTCGATCGTGTTTAGTTGTTCTTAGTGGTTTTGAGACTAGAGCCGATCTATCATTGCTCAGTATCTTGATTTTTATGTTATTTTGGGCATTGGCGCTGGTTGTCACCCTATCATGTTATCCTTGATTGTCACGCCAAGACTATGACGTTGGCTATACCAGGTTTGCTGCGTTCAGAGTGGAAAGGTACTTTAGATTATGTTCCTTGCATGGTTATCTCATTTCTAAAGGCTCAGCAGATGATTGAGAAGGTATGTGATGCGTATCTAGCATATGTGATGGATTTCAGTGTTAATACTCCTATCGTTGAGTCAGTTCTGGTAGTGAGGGATTATCTAGTTGTATTCCGAGTGGATCTTCTAGGCATGCCGCCCGATAGGGATATTGATTTTGGTATTGATTTGTCATAGGGCACTCACTATATTTCTATTCCTTCATATCATATGGATGTACTAGAGTTGAAGGAGTTAAAGGAACAGTTACAGGAGTTGCTTGATAAGGGTTTTATTCAACCTAGTGCATTAACTTGGGGTGCTCCGGTCTTGTTTGTAAAGAAGAATGATGGTTCTATGCGCATGTGTATTGATTATCGCCAGTTGAACAAGGTTACAGTGAAGAACATGTATCCATTGCCACGTATTGATGACCTATTTAATTAGCTACAGGGTTCCAGGTTGTTCTCCAAGATTAACTTGCGTTCAGGCTATCATCAGTTGCAAATTCGAGAGCCAGATATCCTGTAGACTGCCTTCAGGACTCATTATGGTCATTACGAGTTCCTTGTGATGTCTTTTGGGCTGACCAATGCCCCAGCAATATTCATGCACTTGATGAACAATGAATTTCATCCCTATATTGACTCATTCTCATTATGTTTATTGACGACATTCTGATGTACTCCCGAAGCCGGGAGGATCATGAGAAACACCTGAGGACCGTGCTTCAAACCTTGAGAGAAATGAAGTTGTATGCAAAATTTTCAAATTGTGAATTCTGGCTTGATTCAGTAGCAATTTTGGGTCATGTAGTATCGAGTGAGGGGATCAAGGTAGATATGAATAAGATTGAAGCAGTGCAGAGTTAGCCTAGACCGTCTTCAGCTGCTAAGATCTAGAGTTTTCTTGGTTTGGTAGGGTATTACCATCAATTCATAGAGGGTTTCTCATCTATTAATATACCTATGACCATATTGACCCAGAAGAGTGCTCTGTTCAGGTGGACTGAGGAGTGTGAGGAAAGCTTTCAAAAGCTCAAGAAAGCTTTAACTGCAGCCCCAGTATTGGTGTTACCTTCAGGTTTGGAGTCTTATCTATGTACTGTGATGCACTGCGTATTGGTCTCAGTGCGGTGTTGATATAGAACGGTAGGGTGATTTACTACACGTCTAGACAACTGAAGGTGCACGAGAAGAATTATCATGTCCTCAACTTTGAGTTTGAAGCTACTGTTCATGCCTTGAAGATCTGCTGGCACTATTTATACGGTGTCCCTTGTTAGGTCTATACCGACTACCGGAGTCTACAACATCTGTTCAAATAGAAGGATATTAACTTGTGGTTGCGGAGGTGGTTAGAGTTGTTTAAGGACTATTATATCACTATTCTATATCATCCTGGGAAGGACAATGTGGTGGTCGTGAGTCGCAAGGCGGGGAGCTTGGGCAGTTTAACATATCTACCAATAGCAGAGAGGCTATTAGCCTTGGATGTTGGGGCCTTGGCCAACCAGTTTGTTAGATTGGATGTTTTGGAGCCGAGCCGAATCTTTTCCTGTGTGGTTTCTCGGTCTTCTATTTATGATCGCATCAGAGAGCATCAGTATGTCGACCCCCATCTGCTTGTCCTCAAGGACACAGCTCAGCACGGCAATGCCAAGGAGGTCACTATTAGGGATGACGATATGTTACGGATGTAGGGCAGCCTATGTGTTCCCAATGTAGATGGGTTGCATGAGTTGATTCTCCAGAAGGATCACGATTCATGGTACTTCATTCATTGGGGTGCTGCCAAGATGTATCAGGACTTGAGGCAGCACTATTGGTGGAGGAGAATAAAGAAGGACATAGTAGAATATGAAGCTCGGTGTCTAAACTGTCAACAAGTGAAGTATGAGCATCAGCAGCCAGGTGGATTGCTTCAAAGGTTAGAGATTCCAGAGTGGAAATGGGAGCGGATTACTATGGATTTGTTGTTGGGCTCCCACAGACTCGGAGGAAATTCAATGCAGTATGGGTGATTGTGGATATATTGACTAAGTCAACTCATTTCATTTCAGTGGTGACTACTTATTATTCAGAGCAGCTAGCTCAGGTCTATATTCGCGAGACTGTATGGCTTCATGGTATTCCGATATCTATCATCTCTGACCGGGGAATGCATGTTACATCTCTGGCAGGCCATACATCATAATTTAGGCATGCGAGTGGAGTTGAGTACAACATTTCACCCTCAGACGGACGGATAGTCCGAACGCACTATTCAGATACTGGAGGATATGTTTCGTGCGTGTGTGATGGAGTTTGGGTGTTCTTGGGATCAATTCTTTCCACTTGTAGAGTTTGCCTAAAACAACAATGAGTCCGGAACCAAAATGTGGTTCTTTTGGACTCAAAGAACCAAAATATGTGAAAAAAACACTTGTTGACCATTTTATATATAACGGCCTTTTAAAGGGTACTATACCTTAACAGTTGTTTGCCCAGTTAAGTATAGCACCCTTTTAAAAGGCGCTATAAGTATAAAGCATTTTTGAAAGGCGCTATATGTATAAATCCTTTTTGAAATACCTAATCCACGTTCACCGCACCAGTAGTTCACAATATTGTGCATAAGTTAATCGCAGGAAAGATGTAGTACGTATAATTATGCATAGATGTAGAGCCTGACAATAAATAAATACTTACAAGGCTAGACAAAGCATGTAGCATAAATTATTTATTGTGAGAATTATATTTTTATGTATTATTATTAATATAACTTAGTACTAGAGATAAAATTGTGAATAATTTAATAATATAAATTTGAAAAGTTATTTGTTTTGATAATACTGTTCAATTAATCATTAATGGTGACACATAAATAATTAAGTATGTAAATACATTTTTAGTATTTCTTATACATATGAATCATTATTACAATGTCAATTAGTATATAAAAAACATTTTTAATTATGTTTAATATTATTAGTTCATTTGAAAACATTTCCTTAACAATGAAATATTGTTTAACGTAAGCCAAGTATGTATATAACTAATGATAACAAAAATAATAAATGCATGTCATATAGCAAGTACCATGTAAAATGAAAAAATTATTTATTTTAAAAATCAAAAAGAAATAAATACTAACATTGATGAAAAAATAATATTATACATGCAATAAAAATATCATAAAAATGCTAGTAACTAAACTAGTCAGTTAAACCCAGTAGAATTATCGGTGGGACCACATAATATATATATATATATATATAAATGCTACTAACTAAACTAGTCGGTTAAACCCAGTAGAATTATCGGTGGGACCACATAATATATATATATATATATATAAATGCTACTAACTAAACTAGTCGGTTAAACCCAGTAGAATTATCGGTGGGACCACATAATATATATATATATATATATAAATGCTACTAACTAAACTAGTCGGTTAAACCCAGTAGAATTATCGGTGGGACCACATAATATATATATATATATATATAAATGCTACTAACTAAACTAGTCGGTTAAACCCAGTAGAATTATCGGTGGGACCACATAATATATATATATATATATATAAATGCTACTAACTAAACTAGTCGGTTAAACCCAGTAGAATTATCGGTGGGACCACATAATATATATATATATATATATAAATGCTACTAACTAAACTAGTCGGTTAAACCCAGTAGAATTATCGGTGGGACCACATAATATATATATATATATATATAAATGCTACTAACTAAACTAGTCGGTTAAACCCAGTAGAATTATCGGTGGGACCACATAATATATATATATATATATATAAATGCTACTAACTAAACTAGTCGGTTAAACCCAGTAGAATTATCGGTGGGACCACATAATATATATATATATATATATAAATGCTACTAACTAAACTAGTCGGTTAAACCCAGTAGAATTATCGGTGGGACCACATAATATATATATATATATATATAAATGCTACTAACTAAACTAGTCGGTTAAACCCAGTAGAATTATCGGTGGGACCACATAATATATATATATATATATATAAATGCTACTAACTAAACTAGTCGGTTAAACCCAGTAGAATTATCGGTGGGACCACATAATATATATATATATATATATAAATGCTACTAACTAAACTAGTCGGTTAAACCCAGTAGAATTATCGGTGGGACCACATAATATATATATATATATATATAAATGCTACTAACTAAACTAGTCGGTTAAACCCAGTAGAATTATCGGTGGGACCACATAATATATATATATATATATATAAATGCTACTAACTAAACTAGTCGGTTAAACCCAGTAGAATTATCGGTGGGACCACATAATATATATATATATATATATAAATGCTACTAACTAAACTAGTCGGTTAAACCCAGTAGAATTATCGGTGGGACCACATAATATATATATATATATATATAAATGCTACTAACTAAACTAGTCGGTTAAACCCAGTAGAATTATCGGTGGGACCACATAATATATATATATNCAAGGCAAACAACCGTTAAGGTATAATGCCCTTCAAAAGGGCGTTATATATAAAATGGTCACCAAGTTAATTTCCCACACATTTTGGTTCTTTGAGTCTAAAAGAACCACATTTTAGTTCCGGACTCCAACAATAACTACCAGTCGAGCATTCAAATGGTTCCGTATGAGGCTTTGTATGGTAGATGGTGTCGGACCCGGTGGGTTGGTTTGAGCGGGATGAGGCTAGCCTATTGGGTAAAAACTTGGTTAGGATGCTTTGGAAAAGGATAAATTGATTCAGGATCGACTTCATACAACCCAATCTAGACATAAGAGTTATGCGGATCGGAAGGTTCGCGACGTTGCGTTCATGGTTGGGGAGCGGGTCTTGCTCCGGGCTTCGCCCATGAAGGATGTTATGAGGTTCGAAAAGAAGGAAAAGTTGAGCCCTAGGTATATCGGACCTTTTGAGATTCTTGAGAGGGTTGGAGAGGTGGCCTACAGGCTTGCACTACCACCCAGTCTAGCTGCAGTTGGAAGTATCATGACGATCTATCTCATGTGTTAGATTTCAGTTCAGTCCAATTGGACAAGGATCTGTCTTATGTTAAGGAGCCAGTGGCTATTTTGGATAGGCAAGTTTGAAAGTTTAGGTCGAAGAACATTGCTTCAGTGAAGGTTCAATGGAGAGGTCAAGCGGTGGAGGAGGTGACTTGGGAGACCGAGCATGATATGCGTAGCCGTTATCCTCATCTTTTCACCACTTCAGGTATGTTTTTATATTTGTTTGAGGACGAACGTTGTTTTAAGAGGGGGAGGATGTAATGATTCGGTCGGTCATTTAAAGTATTTTAGCCCTGATTCCCATATTTATGCTTCCTCTATCTTATATCGTGGTTATGTAACTTGTCGGGGTGTTTGGATTTTGTTTCAGGTGAGTTTTGGAGTGAAATGGGACACATAGTCCCTAAGTTGGAGGTTTAGGTTGTAAAAGTTGACCATAGTTTGACTTGTGTGAAACAGCTCCGGAATGTAGTTTTGATGGTTCCAATAGCCCCGTATGGTAATTTTGGTGTTACACGCAAGTCCGGATATCGATTTAGAGGTCCGTAGGTCGTTTCGGCGTGAATTGTCGAAGTAAGAAAAAATTTGGAAAGTTTGACCGGGAGTTGAATTTATTGATATCAGCATCGGATCCCAATTCTGGAAGTTGGAAATAGTCCTGTAATGTCAATTATGACTTGTGTGCAAAATTTGAAGTCAATCGGAGTTGTTTGGTATGAATCGGTGTTAGTTTTGGAATTCGGAAGTTCATAAGTTTCTTAGGCTTGAATCGATGCGCGATTCTTGATTCTAGTGTTGTTTGATGTGATTTGATGCTTCGAGCATGTTTGTATGATGTTCTAGGACTTGTTGGTATGTTTGATTGAGGTCCCGGGGGCCTCTAGTATAATTCGGACCATGTTTGGCACATTTCGGATCATTGAGAATTTGTTGAATATGGTGCTTCAGGTTTCCTTATTTGCGATCGCGAGTGGATTAACGTGATCGCGAAGAATAATTTGGCACTGGGGGAATTTGTTCTATGCGAACGCATGAAGGGTCCTGTGATAGCAGAAGGTTGGTATTCAGTGAATCGTGAATGCGTGGAGGAGGTCGCGTTCGTGTAGAGGAATTTGGGGACAGCAGGTCCACGCGCTTTGTTCATTGCGATCACATGAAAGGAACCGCGATCGCGTAGCTTGATAAGGCAGTGCCTCGCGTTCGCATGAAAAATCTCACGTTCGCGTATAAGTTTTTGGGCTGACGGAATTTTTGTTCTTTGCGATCGCGATGTGTAAATCACTGGGTAACAGACTTAAGTTTCAAAATCGAGGGTTTATTCCATCTTTAACATTTTGGACTTAGAGAGCTTGGTTTAAGGCGATATTTTGATAGATTTTCAGAGAGAACATTGGGGTAAGAATTCCTAACTCGATTTTGGTTAAATTACTCGAATCTATCATTATTCTTATCATTTAATTAAGGATTGGAGTTGGAAATATTCGGGAAAAGTGGTAGAACTTCTTAGACTAAGTTTTTGAGTTTTGAAAGGCAAAATGAGGTTGGATTTGAATATTTCTCATTTGGATGGACTCGATATCTGTAACAACCCGGCCGGTCGTTTTGAGAGTAATAGCCCCTATTCGCTATTTATTATTTCCCCCCTATCTTTTTCTGCTTATGTGACATGCCGGGAGGTTTTGTTTTTGGTTTCCGAGTGTTTTGGGACACTTAGTCCCTAAAACAGAAGCTTAAGTCTTAGGATTTTGAACGTAGTCAGAACTGTGTGAACACAACCTCAGAATGGAGTTTCGTCGGTTTTCTTAGCTCCGTTGGGTGAATTTGGACTTAGGGACTTGTCCGGATTGTGTTTTGGAGGTCTGTAGCTCATTTAGGCTTCAAATGGCGAAAGTTGAATTTTTGGAGATTTTGACCGGTAGTGGACCTTTTGATACCGGGGTCGGATTCCGATTTCGAAAGTTGGAGTAGGTCCGTAATGTCGAATACGACTTGTGTGCAAAATTTGGGGTCAATCGGAAGTGATTTGATAGGTTTCGACATCGGTTGTAGAAGTTTAAAGTTTCAAGTTCATTAAGTTTGAATTGGAGGGTGATTCGTGTTTTTAGCGTTGTTTGATGTGATTTGAGGGCTCTACTAAGTTTGTATGGTGTTTTAGGACTTGTTGGTATGTTTGGTTGAAGTCCCGGGGGCCACGGGTGTGTTTTGGGTGCTTAACGGATTGAATTTGGACTTAGGCTAGTTGCTGAAGATTTTCTGGTTTCTGGTGTTTTCGCACCTGTAGAGGGGAGACCGCAGGTGCGGGATCGCATGTGCGAAGTAAGAGCCGCAGATGTGGCCAAAATGGAGCTGTGCAGGAACCGCAGGTGCGATGCATTTCCGCACCTGCAATAGTCGCAGATGCAGCCGCATAGACGCAGGAGCGGAACTTGGGATTCTAAGTGGAATCAGCACCTGCGATGGCATTTTCGCAAGTGCAGCATCGCAGATGCGACAGAGAGTCCGCAGGTGTGAGCTTTCTAGACAGAACACTTAAATGCAAAGGTTCGTGATTTTTGCTCATTTTCAACATTTTAAACTCGGGTTTGGCGATTTCTTAGGAGCATTTTGAGGGGTTTCTTGAGGTAAATCCCTTGTGCTTATTTTTTATCCATAATATTGCTTCCCCATTTATTTTTCCACCTAGTTAGTGTGTTTTTAAGGTGGAAATTGGGAGTTGGAGGCTAGGGATTTGAAGAGTTTGTTGGGGTTTTGAGTGGTCATTTGAGGTTGAATTTTGATAAATTTGGTATGGTTGGACTCGTCAGTGAATGGGCTTTCGCATTTTGTGACTTTTACCTGATTCCGAGACGTGGGCCTGCGTCGACTTTTTAGGACGGATTTCATTAATTAGATTAGTAATTGTTTTGGCTAGATTTGGGCCATTCAGAGTCGGATATTCGTGGAAAAGACATTGTTACCGATTGATTGAGCTTGGTTCGAGGTAAGTGGCTTGCCTAACTTTGTATGTGGGAAATCCCCTTAATATTTGGAACTATTGTGATATGTGAGCACCGTGTACGTGAGGTGACGAGTACGTACACGGGCTAGTTGTGGAAAGACCCGGATTTCTTACTGAGCAGGAACCTGTTTTCCTTTTATTTTGAGTTATACCATTTTAATGAGTATTAATCTATTTCATTCTTAATTCAGTTATTCCAATATGTGTTGCTATCCTGTTTAGTCTAATACGGGATGTTTACGTGTCTTAATTGCTTATGTGAACTCTGTGGCATGCTTAGTGAATTTCATGCTTCTTCTTTGACTGGTACTTAGTCTAAATCATAAGATTTCATGATGTAGTTATATTTCTATTTTTGTACTATATATTTACTTTGGGACTACAGAACAGTATTCAGAAAAATTCCCCTTGTCTTGCACATTTACTTTGGAACTACAGAATGGTATTCCGGGAGATCCCTCTGCATATTTACGTTTGGAACTACGAGACGGTATCTCGGGAGATCCCCTGTTGTTATCTCTATGTATTGAGTTGTTACCTTCTATAAATTCTTTCTTGTTAAATTTCCGTCTTTATTTTACTGCGATATTTCATTTTTGCCTTGCTTTATTATCATATTCCAGTAGGGCCCGGACCTGACCTCGTCACTACTCTACCGAGGTTAGGCTTGGCACTTACTGGGTATCGATTGTGGTGTACCCATGCTACTCTTCTGCACATGTTTTTCGTGTGCAGATCCGGGTGCTCCTTATCAGCTGCACTATCAGTGAGTCGGGACAGCTTTGGAGACTTCAAGATATATCTGTCGCGTCCGCAGACCTCGGAGTCCCCTTATACTCTTTCCCATGTCCATTATCTTCTGTATTTTTGCTTTTGTTAGACTCTGATGTATAGAGACATTAGACTTTCCTTCTGTATTTTGTGATTCATGATATTCCGGATTTTGGGAATTCTATGTATTTTGAATAGTTCGTTATTGTACATGCCAGGTGACATGTACCCAGTTATATTGTTACTACTACAGTTAGTTGTTAAATTTATGTTTTCATCTCATTATTCCGCAAATGTTAGGCTTACCTAGTCATAGAGACTAGTTGCCGTCACGATGTTATACGGAGGGAAAATTAGTTCGTGATAAGTTGGTATCAGAGCTCTAGGTTCACAGGTGTCGTAAGTCACAAGCCGGTTTATTAGAGTCTCACGGATCAATACGGAGACATCTGTACTTATCTTCGGGAGGCTATGGAACTGTTAGGAAAATTTCACTACTTTGATTCCTTGTCGTGGAAAAATTGTTGACTTCAAAAATTCTAAACTTCTGTATTCTATTCTCTCACAGATGGTGAGAACATGTACGAGCGGATCTGATGAGCAGGCACCCGCTCCCCCTGCTAGAGCCACGAGAGGTCGGAGCCGGGGTAGAAGCCTAGGATGTCCACGTGGTGCAGCCAGAGCACCCACACGAGCTGATACAGAGGTGCCCCCAGTAGCTCCAGCTGGAGGGCAGACACCTGAGGTACATGTTTCTGCACCAGCCCTCCAGGAGACTCTAGCCCAGTTTCTGAGCATGTTCAATACCTTAGCTTAGGCCGGATTGATCCCACTGGATCCTTCCACATCTCAGGCCGGTACTCCAGAGCAACGGGTTCAGGTCGACCAGGTTCCAGAGATTGCACCAATGCAGCCAGTAGATCCAGCTCAGCCCGAGGTTAGGGCAGCAGCTTCTGAGGTGGAGCATCTCAGACTTGAGAGGTACAAGAAGTACCACCCACCTACCTTCAGTGGATTGGATACAGATGATGCTCAGAGTTTTATGGAGGAGTGTCATCCTATTCTTCGTACTATGGGAGTAGCGGAGATGAGCGGGGTTTCTTTTACTACATTCCGGCTTAAAAGAGCAGCCTATCAGTGGTGGCGTACTTATGAGCTGAGTAGTCCGGATGAGGCAGCTTCACTTACATAGACTCAGTTCTCGGACATGTTTTTGAGAGAGTATGTCCCTAAAATATTCAGGGACTCATGGCGCGCGGAGTTTGAGCAGCTGCACCAGGGTGCTATGACTGTGTCAGAGTATGCAGTTCGCTTCAGTGATTTGGCCCAACATGCACCGGCCTTGGTTGCCACAGTTCGAGAGAAGGTTCGACGGTTTATTGAGCGACTCCACCCCAGCATCCAGATTAGTATGGCCAGGGAGTTAGAGATGGATATTTCTTATCAGCAGGTTGTGAGTATTGCCAGGAGATTGGAGGGCATGCTTGCTAGGGACATAGAGGAGAGAGAGGCCAAGAGGTCTCGAGAGACTGGTTATTATTCTGGTACTCGTGCCCCAGCAGCTCGTAATGGTAGGGGTTATGTGAGTCGCCCCATTCATTCAGCTCTTCCAGCCGCTAGTGGTGTTCCAGCCCCTTCTAGGCTCCAGGAGCCTTATTATGCGCCTCCAGTATCTAGTGTGCCTCCCATACGGGATGTTCCTAGTGTCCAGTTCAGCAGATCTGGCCCGAGCCAGCCACAACAGCCACGCTCTCCCAGATCTTGATTTGAGCGTGGCGACACTCGCCATATGGTGAGGGATTGCCCCAAATTTAGGAGGGGTGCATCTCTACAGACTTCTCAGCCACAACATGCTCAACCGGGTCCTCAAGCTATGATTCCAGCACCAACTACTGCCCAACCTGCTCAGCCAGCTCGAGGTGGAGGTCGGGGAGGTCGAGGTCGCCCTAAAGGGGGAGGCCAGGCCAGGTATTATGCTCTTCCGTCTCGTATAGAGGAAGTTGCTTCCGACTCTGTCATTACAGGTATTGTTCCAGCCTGTCATAGAGATGCGTCGATATTATTTGACCCAAGCTCCACATATTCTTATGTGTCCCCTTATTTTGCCTCATATTTGGGAGTGTCTCGGGATTCTTTGAGTTCCCCTGTTTATGTGTCTACTCCTGTGGGAGATTCTCTTGTTGTGGACCGCGTATATCGATTGTGTTTGATTGCTCTTAGTGGTTTTGAGACTACGCCGATTTATTATTGCTCAACATAGTGGACTTGGATATTAGTTTGGGCATGGACTGGTTGTCGCCCCATTATGCTATTCTTGATTATCATGCCAAAATCGTGACGCTGGCTATGCCAGGGTTACAACGATTAGAGTGGAGAGGTACCTTAGAGTATACTCCCAGTAGAGTTATTTCATTTCTTAAAGCTCAACGAATAATTGAGAAGTGGTGTGACGCATATCTAGCTTATGTACGAGATGTCAGTATTAATACCACTACAGTTGAGTCACTCTCAGTAGTGAGGGATTTTACATATTTGTTTCTAGCTGATCTTCCGAGCATGCCGCCCGACAGAGATATTGATTTTGGCATTGATTTGTTGCCGGGCACTCAACCCATCTCTATTCCTCCATATCATATGGCTCCTCCTTAGTTAAAAGAGTTGAAGGAGCAGTTATAGGAATTGCTTGATAAGGGCTTCATTCGGCCCAGTGTGTCACCTTGGGGTGCTCCAGTCTTATTTGTGAAGAAGAATGATGGTTCTTTGTGGATGTGTATTGATTACCGCCAGTTGAACATAGTCACAGTGAAGAACAGGTATCGATTGTCTCGTATTTATGACTTATTTGATCAGCTACAGGATACCAAAGTGTTTTCCAAGATTGACTTACGTTCAGGATATCATCAGTTGAAGATTCGGGAGCCAGATATCCTGAAGACTGCTTTCAGGACCAGATATAGTCACTATGAGTTTCTTGTTATGTCTTGTGGGCTGACCAATGCCCCAGCAGCTTTTATGCACTTGATGCACAGTATGTTCCGGTCTTATCTTGACTTATTCATCATTGTGTTTATTGATGACATTCTGGTGTACTCCCGAACTCGGGAAAATCATGAGCAGCATCTGAGGACTGCGCTTCAGACCTTGAGAGAAAAGAAGTTATATGCAAAATTTTCAAAGTGTGATTTTGGCTAGACTCAGTGACATTCTTGGGTCATATAGTATCGAGTGATGGGATCCACGTGGATCCGAAGAAGATTAAAGCAGTGCAGAGTTGGCCCAGACCGTCCTCAGCTACGGAGATTCGGAGTTTCCTTGGTTTGGCGGGGTATTACCGTCAGTTTGTTGAGGGATTTTCTTCTATTGCAACACCCATGACCAGGCTGACCCAGAAGGGTGCTCCGTTCATGTGGACAGAGGAGTGTGAGGATAGCTTTCAGAAGCTCAAGACTGCTTTAACTACAGCCCCAATATTGGTATTGCCTTCTGGTTCGGGGTCTTATACAGTTTATTGTGATGCATCGCGAGTTGGCCTCGGCGCGGTGTTTATGCAGGACCGTAGGGTAATTGCCTACGCGTCCAGATAGCTAAAGGTGCAAGAAAAGAACTATCCTTTCCACGACCTTGAGCTAGCAACTATTGTTCATGCCTTGAAGATTTGGAGGCACTATTTGTAAGGTGTCCCTTGTGAGATCTATACCGATCACTGCAGTTTGCAACATCTGTTCAAGTAGAAGGATCTTAATTTTGCGTCAGAGGAGGTAGTTAGAGCTAATTAAGGATTATGACATCACCATTTTGTACCATCCTGTGAAGGCCAATGTGGTGGCCGATGCTTTGAGTCGTCGGGCATAGAGTTTGGGGAGTTTAGCATATCTACCAGCAGTAGAGAGGCCCATGGCATTGGATGTTCAGGCCTTAGCCATCCAGTTTGTGATATTGGATATTTCTGAATCGAGTAGATTATTGGCTTGTGTGGTCTCTTGGTCTTCTATTTATGATCGTATCAGGGAGCATCAGTATGATGACCCCCATCTGCTTGTCCTTAAGGACACGGTCCAGCACGGTAATGCTAAGGAGGTCACAATTGGGGAGGATGGTGCATAAAGGATGCAGGGCAGGTTATGTGTGCCCAATGTAGACGGTTTGCGTGAGTTGATTCTCCAGGAGGCTCACAGCTCGCGGTACTCCATTTATCCGGGTGCCGCGAAGATATATCAGGACATGAGGCGTCATTATTGGTGGAGGAGGATGAAGAAGGACATAGTAGAGTATGTGGCTAGATGTCTAAATTGCCAGTAGGTGAAGTATGAGCATCAGCGACCAGGTGGGTTGCCTTAGAAGGTAGAGATTCCGGAGTGGAAATGGGAGCAGATCACTATGGACTTCGTTGTTGGACTCCCATGGACTCAGCGGAAGTTTGATGTAGTTTGGGTGATTATGGATAGGCTGACCAAGTCAGCTTATTTCATTCCTGCGATGACTACCTATTCTTCCGAGCAGCTGTCTCGAATATACATCCGTGAGATCGTCAGGCTTCATGGCGTATCGGTATCTATTATCTCTGACCACATCACGGTTCTAGGGAGCTGTACAGCATGAGTTGGGTACTCGGGTTGAGTTGAGCGCAGCATTTCACCCTCAAACGGGTGGACAGTCCAAGCACACTATTTAGATACTGGAGGATATGCTCCGCGCTTGTGTGATAGATTTTGGGGGTACTTGGGACCAGTTTTTGCCACTTGCAGAGTTTGCCTACAACAAAAATTATCAGTCCAGCATTCAGATGGCATAGTATGAGGCTCTGTATGGTAGGCAGTGTCAGTCCCTAGTGGGATGGTTTGAGCCAGGCGAGGCTAGATTATTGGGTACAGACTTGGTTCAGTATGCCTTAGAGAAGGCTAAGGTGATTCAGGATAGACTTCGCACAGCCCAGTCCAGACAGAAGTGTTATGCGGATCGAAAGGTTCGCGATGTTGCATTCATGATTGGAGAGCGGGTCTTTCTCCGAGTTTCGCCTATGAACAGCGTTATTAGGTTCGGAAAGAGGGGAAGCTGAGCCTAAGGTTTATTGGCCCCTTTGAGATGTTGCGATTAGTTGGGCAGGTTGTTTATGAGCTTGCCTTCCCTTCCACCCTAGGAGGAGTTCATCTGGTATTTCATGTTTCGATGCTCTGGAGGTATCACGGCGATCCGTCTCATGTGTTGGATTTCAGCTCAGTCTAGTTGGACAAGGATCTATCCTATGTTGAGGAGCCAGTGGCTATTTTGGACAAACATGTTCGGAAGCTAAGGTTAAAGAATATTGCATCAGTAAAGGTTCAGTGGCGGGGCCAGCCGGTCGAGGAGGCGACTTGGGAGACCGAGCAGGATATGCGCAGCCGTTATCCTCATCTTTTCACCACTTCAGGTATGTCTCTATGCTCGTTTGAGGACGAATGATTGTTTTAACAGGGGGAGGATGTAACGACCCGGCCGGTCATTTTGAGAGTAATAGCCCCGATTCCTTATTTACTGTTTCCCCGTATCTTGTTTTGCTTATGTGACTTGCCGAGAGGTTTTATTTTTGTTTTCGGAGTGTTTTGTGATACTTAGTCCCTAAAACAGAAGCTTAAATCTTAGGATTTTGACCGTAGTCAGAACTGTGTGAAGACGACTCTGGAATAGAGTTTCGTCGGTTCCGTTAGCTCTGTTGGGTGATTTTGGACTTAGGGGCCTGTCTGGATTGTGTTTTGGAGGTCTGTAGCTCATTTAGGCTTGAAATGGCGAAAGTCAAATTTTTGGAGATTTTGACCGGTAGTGGACCTTTTGATACCGGGGTCGTATTCCGATTAAGGAAGATGGAGTATGTATGCAATGTTGAATACAACTTATGTGCAAAATTTGGGGTCAATCGAACATGCTTTGATATGTTTCGACATCGGTTATAGAAGTTTCAAGTTTCAAGTTCATTAAGTTTGAATCAGAGGGTGATTCTTGTTTTTAGCGTTGTTTGATGTGATTTGAGGGCTCGACTAAGTTTGTATGGTGTTTTAAGACTTGTTGGTATGTTTGGTTGAGGTCTCGGGGGCCTCAGGTGTGTTTCGGATGCTTAACGTATTGAATTTGGACTTAGGCTAGTTGCGGAAGATTTTTGGGTTTCTGGTATTTTCGCACCTGCAGAGGGGAGACCGCAGGTGCGGGATCGCATGTGCAAGGGAGGAGCCACAGATGCGGCCAAGAAGGAGCTGGGCAAGAACCACATGTGCGATGCGTTTTTGCACCTGCGATAGTCGCAGATGCAGTCGCATAGCCGCAGGAGCAGAACCTGGGATTCTAAGTGGAATCCGCACCTGCGATGGAAATTCCGCAGGTGCGGCGTCGCAGATGCGACATAGAGTCCGAAGGTGCGAGATTTCTGGACAGAACACTTATATGCAAAGGTTCACGATTTTTGCTCATTTTCAATATTTTGAGCTCTGGTTTGGCGGTTTCTTGGAAACATTTTGAGAGGTTTCTTGAGGTAAGTCCCTTCTGCTTATTTTTGATCAATAATCTTGCTTCCCCATTTATTTTTCCACCTAGTTANTCTATGTATTGAGCTGTTACCTTCTATAAATTCTTTCTTGTTAAATTTCAGTCTTTATTTTACTGCGATATTTCATTTTTGCCTTGCTTTATTATCATATTCCAGTAGGGCCTGGACCTGACCTCGTCACTACTCTACCGAGGTTAGGCTTGGCACTTACTGGGTATCGATTGTGGTGTACTCATGCTACTCTTCTTCACATGTTTTTCGTGTGCAGATCCGGATGCTCCTTATCAGCCGCACTATCAGTGAGTCGGGACAGCTTTGGAGACTTCAAGATATATCTGTCGCGTCCGCAGACCTCGGAGTCCCCTTATACTCNGGGCTAGGGATTTGAAGAGTTTGATTTGGGGTTTTGAGTGGTCATTTGAGGTCGAATTTTGATAATTTTGGTATGGTTGGACTCGTGAGTGAATGGGCTTTCGGATTTTGTGACATTTACCCGATTTCAAGATGTGGGCCCGGGTCGACGTTTTAGGACGGATTTCTGAATTTTTATTAAAATATTGATTTCATTAATTAGATTAGTCTATTATAGTTGTAATTAAGGTATGTAATTGTTCTGGCTAGATTTGGGTCATTCGGAGTCGGATATTCGTCGAAAAGGCATTGTTACCGATTGATTGAGCTTGGTTCGAGGTAAGTGGCTTGCCTAACGTTGTGTGTGGGAAATACCCTTAAGATTTGGAACTATTGTGATATGTGAGCATCGTGTACGTGAGGTGATGATTACGTACACGAGCTAGTTATGGAAAAACCCGATTTTCTTACTGAGCAGCAACATGTTTTCCTTTTATTTTGAGTTATACCATTTTAATGAGTATTAATCTATTTTCATTCTTAATTGAGTTATTCCAATATGTGTAGCTATCCAGTTTTGTCTAATACAACATGTCTACGTGTCTTAATTGCTTATGTGAACTCTGTGTAGCATGCTTAGTGAATTTCCTGCTTCTTCCTTGACTAGTACTTAGTCTAAATCGTAAGATTTCATGATGTATTTTGTTTTTCTATTTTTGCATTGTATATTTACTTTGGGACTATGGAACAGTATTCCGAGAGATCCCCCTATACTGCATATTTACTTTGGGACTACGGAACAGTATTCCGAGAGATCCTCTTGTACTGCATATTTACTTTGGGATTACGGAACAGTATTCCGGAAAATTCCCCTTGTCTTGCATATTTACTTTGGAACTACGGAACGATATTCCGGGAGATCCCTCTGCACATTTACGTTTGGGACTACGAGACGGTATCTCGGGAGATCCCCTGTTGTTATCTCTATGTATTGAGCTGTTACCTTCTATAAATTCTTTCTTGTTAAATTTCAGTCTTTATTTTACTGCGATATTTCATTTTTGCCTTGCTTTATTATCATATTCCAGTAGGGCCTGGACCTGACCTCGTCACTACTCTACCGAGGTTAGGCTTGGCACTTACTGGGTATCGATTGTGGTGTACTCATGCTACTCTTCTTCACATGTTTTTCGTGTGCAGATCCGGATGCTCCTTATCAGCCGCACTATCAGTGAGTCGGGACAGCTTTGGAGACTTCAAGATATATCTGTCGCGTCCGCAGACCTCGGAGTCCCCTTATACTCTTTCCCATGTCCATTATCTTCTGTATTTTTGCTTTTGTTAGACTCTGATGTATAGAGACATTAGACTTTCCTTCTGTATTTTGTGATTCATGATATTCCGGGTTTTGGGAATTCTATGTATTTTGAATAGTTCGTTATTGTACATGCCAGGCGGCATGTACCCAGTTATATTTTTACTACTACAGTTAGTTGTTAAATTTATGTTTTCATTTCATTATTCCGTAAATGTTAGGCTTACCTAGTCGTAGAGACTAGGTGCTATCACGACGTCATACGGAGGGAAAATTGGGTCGTGATAATATCGAATGGGTGTTCGGACTTTATACTTTTGGTCAAGTTCCAAGGCGTGGGCCCGTGTTTGACTTTTGGGTCGATTATTCAATTCTTTGCAAAGATCGTAATTTCATTGTTTGAATTAGTTTCCTACAATTATATTTATAGTATGAGATGGAAAATCAAAGGAAAGGTCTTCTAGTGGATTGATTTAGCGTGGTTTGAGGTAAGTGGCTTGTCTAACTTTGTGTGGGGGAATTTTACCTAACGATTGGTGTTGCTTGTGATAATCGTGATGTGTAAGAGCCGTGTACGCAAGGTGACGAGTGTGTACACGGGCTAAATATATAAATTACCGATTTTTAGCTATGTAGATTCCTTTCATGCTTTAATTGAGTTAATTAAACATGTTATAGTCATCATATTTAGTCTAACTTCATAAGTCTACTTGTCTTATCACTTACTTGCTAATTACTCTACATGTTTAGTTGAAATTCTTATTTTCTTATTCCGTATTCATTATTTAACTATTGAATTTTCACTTGAAATTGCTATTTCTTGGAATATCTTGTTGTTGAAATTTGTACTGAGTTGCAGAAGCCGTGATTCCTATTGAGACAAAGTGCTAAGTTGTGAAATATCATTCCATTGAGTTATTCTTCCGGTTATTATTGTTGAGACATTGTGTACATTGTGGTTGAGTCGTGGGCTCCTTATTATGCAATTATGTTATTGTTTGGTTTCTCTAGCAAATAGTGATATTGTGCACTTGTGGTGTGATTTGTGATACGTTGTGATACTGATACGCATGCGAGGTATAAGGTCTGGGTGTTGAAACGCATGTGGTGAGATAAGGTGAGCTTGATACGCGTGGCTAGTAGGAAAACTACTCTATTTCAAGAAAAATAATTTTCAAAACTAAATTTAAAGGCTCCCGCGGTGATATAAGGAAAGATTGTGATTTATTTTGTGATTTGAGACTACGAGGCGGTACCTCAGTAGTGACTTTTGTTGACATGTCATGACCCAAAATCCCACCACAGGAGTCGTGATGGCACCTAGTCTCTAAGACTAGGTAAGCCGATTTGCATTGCATTTTTAAAGCCCTTTTTTTTATAATTAAATAAGTAACCAAAACTAACAGCAGAAATAATTACAATATACAACCTCCCAAGACTAGTAGTACTGAGTCACGAACTCTAACTGAATACATAGAATGATCACGAGGACCGAATATACAATACCGTTTGATTACAAGTTAACAGTACAATGAAATGAAAGGATTACAAGGAACTGCGATGATCAAACTGCTCTACCTTGAATCCTTACGATCCTGCTTTAACTCTGTTCAAGTCTGATATCTTCAATACCTGGCTCTGCACAAAAATATGCAGAAGTGTAGAGTGAGCACACTACAGCGGTGCCCAACAATGGAGTAGAGACGAGGTACAATCAAGACACTCACTAGTCTAATAACCTGTGCAATATAATATACAAAATAATAGAAAACAAATAATAATAAAGGCAGGATAAAACAACCAGTGATATGCACAACAGACAATAAGAACACCACTAATATCACTCAACAATTATAAACACAATTACACCCAATTAAATCAAGCCCTTCAAATAAATGTCTTTCACATAGTTCTTCCAGATAACTCTCTTTCAAATATAATTCTCTTAAATAATTATTTTTCAAATATAATTCTTTCAATAAATCTTTTCAAATATAATTTTCTCAAATAAATATCTTTCAAAATACAATTCTTTTATATGATACTTTCTAAGTAAAAATTCTTTCATATAAATATTTTGAATATAATTCTTTCAATTAAAAAGTCACCATGTGACACCTCATTTCAAAATCATCAAAATACGGGTCTCAACCCATTTTTATATTTTTCGTAAATATGGGTCTCAGCCTATTTTATATTTCCACAGCACCTCGTGCCTATAATTAAATCATCACATTTGCCCGACACCTCGTGCCCTCATTTCATATCGCAACTGCACGAACAATTCACATGCCAAATATCATTATCATTTCATCACAGCACCTTGTGCCCAAATTTTATATCACAACTGAACGGATAATTCACGTGCCAATATCCCCATTTCATATCATAATTCACGGCACCTCGTGCCCATATTTCATTTTATAAACTGCCCGGCAATAGCCACAGGCTCCCAATTTCAACAAAATCAGATTATTATCAATTTACTAACAACAAGACAAGCTGCACAAGGTATAAAAATAAACACAAGAAATTACAACATCACATGAAAATTTTCAACACCACAACCCCACATCATCACATATCGTCCCTGACAATAGCCACCCTTATCGCTCCTATTGCCACCCTTATCGCTCCTATAGCCACCCTTATCGCTCCGCCCAGACAATATTAATAGCCAACAAACACAACAGTGAAATGCCACACTTATAACCACATAATATCTACAGTGAAATGCCACCCTTATCTTCCCAAAATAACAACTCATACAACACAACAATTTACACGGGAAATTATCACAACAACATAACAAAAATCAATTCATATCACAATTTTTTCCAATGGCCACAAACAAATTTCAAAGCTACAACAAGTCAATTAATTTTATAGAAAATAGCCAAATGCTCCACACAATGTGTACAACACCAAAAACAATCAATAGAGATAGAAATTACTCAACATAAAGCAAAGTCTTCATAAAAGATTAATTTTTCAATAATTATATAAACACCTCTTCATAAGCTCATTTAATTAATTATTTGCAGAGGGAAAAATCCAAAATGAAATTAAATTCCAATAATTATCAAGCCAGCAAATTCACGAAATTTCATAAATAATCAAATAACAATCACATCACATTGTCATATAACAACAGATTCAACAACAAGAGTTTAGGCACGACAAGTAGATGATAAAATATATGCCAACAATTATCAAATTTACTACACAGTATGTTCAAGACTTTTAACTCAATAAAATTGGCACATATAATCCAAGTACGTACTCGTCACCTCGCGTACATGGTTTTCAATTACCCAAGTTGCACATAAGACTCAATGCCTAAGGGGAATTTCCCCAACTCGAGGTTAAGCAAGACACTTACCTCTTTGAAGTTATGCTGATGTTCCAAAATCGCCTTCTTGCTTGAATTGACCTACTGACAGTTCAAATCTATCCAAATTAATTGTATAACTTCATTAAAATTCATCGGAAACAATTTTGGATAATAATACGTCGACTTAAAATTTTATTCCAAAAAGTCAATAAAAGTCAATGCGGGACCCGCCTCTCGGAACCCGATATAATTTTCATGAAATCCGAACACCCATTCCGATACGAGTTCAACCATACCAACTTTATTGAATTCCAATAACAACTCGACTTCCAAATCTTAAATTTTTATTTTTGGATGATTTTACAAAAATCTTGATTTTTCCTCCATTAAATCCGAATTAAACGATGGATTCAAAGACATAATCATGGAAATTAATCAAAACTGGATAAGAATCACTTACCCCAAACACCCACGCAAGAATCTCTCCAAAAATCACCTTCTATCGAGCTCCAACTTTGATTTTGAGTTATGAACTCAAACCCCCGTTATTGGGACTTTTAATTCTGCCCGGATAGGCCTTCTTCGCGTTCGCGACCATTGTCTCGCGTTCGCGAAGACCAAAACCCAACTGCCTCAAATCCTTCATCGCGTTCGCAATCTCCTCGTCGCGTTCGCTATGACCAGCTGACCAACTCCTTCGCGTTCGCGTTCCACTCTTTGCGTTCGCGAAGGCCAAACGACCCCAGGCCCCTATCTTCCTTTCTTCTTGGCGTTCGCGTTGCCTGGGCCGCGTTTGCGAAGGCTTTCCATGCTCCTTCTTCGTGTTCACATTCGCGAAGGACAAATCATCAGCCCCTCAAATTCCTCTTCGCGAATGCGGGACTCCCTTCGCGTTCGCGAAGAAGGAAACCAGATTTAAGCAACAGCTGTCCAAACAACTCCGATTTGGTCCAAAACCACCCTGAAATACACCTGAGCCCCCCGGGACCCCGACCAATCATGACAACCAGTCCCAAAACGTATCACAAACTCGCTCGAGGTTTCAAATCATATCAAATTACGCCAAAAATGCAAATCGCACCACAAATCGAACTTATAAACTTCAAACACTTTCAACTTCTAAAACTCGTGCCGAAACCTATCAAACCAACCCGGAATAATGTCAAATTTTGCAGGCAAGTCCCAAATAACATAACAGAGCTGTTCCAACTATCGGAATCGCATTCCGACTCCGATATCAAAAAGTCAACCTCCCGATCAAACTTTCCAAAATTTTAAGTTTCGCCATTTCAAGCTTAATTCCACTACGGACCTCCAAATAATTTTTCGGATACGCTCCTAAGTCCAAAATCATCATACGGAGCTAACGGAACTGACGGAGCTCCATTCCGGAGTCGTATTTATATAGTTCCGACTACAGTCAAAATCCTAAGACTTAAGCTCCCTCTTTAGGAACTAAGTGTCCCAAATCACTCCGAATCATCCGTAATTCAAACTCGACCATACACGCGGTTCATAATACATATTGCGAGGTTGCTCGAAATCTTAAGTCACTGAACGGGGCGTAAATTCTTAAAACGACATGTCGGGTCATTACATGACATTTTCCCATTCTTTTGTTCTTGTGTTTGATTGTTGTTTCCTTAGCATTCTATTAATTGTCTTTCTCCGTATTGCACTATTTTCTTAGTTCTGTGTAGCTAATCTTGTTATACTATTCGTTGTTTCAATTTCATACTATTTTTGTTACACTGCCTACATTTGTTCAGTGTTTTATTATTTCAACTAGGGCCCTGAAATGACCTCGTCACTACTCTACCGAGGTTAGGCTTGGCACATAATGGGTACCATTGTGGTGTACTCATGCTACTCTTCTACACATCTTTTTTTGCAGATCCAGGTACCTCTTACCATCCCAGGCATTAGTTGGGATTCTACTGTGGAGACTGAAAGATATACCTGCCGGCGTCCGCAAGCCTCAGAGTCCCCCTCTCTCTAGATTTCTTATTTCATTATCCTTGATATATAGATATGATGTATATGATTATCCAGTATTCAGACTTGGAGCTTGTGACTTGTATCACGCCGGGTCTCGGGATTTGTATATGCTGAGTTGTAATGTTGTTTTTATATAGCTGTTGAGTTTGAGACCTATATCTATTGTTATATCAATTATTCTGCATGTTGTTAGACTTACCTAGTCTTAGATACTTGGTGTCGTCACGACATCCTAAGGAGGGAAGTTGGGGTCGAGACATTCATGTTGACTTGCCTAACAGCGACGTTGGGCATCATCACGGTCTATAGTGGGTTTTGAATTGTGACAGTTAATATATTTATATTATTATAAAGCATGAATACAATGTTGATAGACACAAATAGTCCTAATATAGTAAAACGAGAACTCATAAAGAAAGGATACAACAGAAAATTAGCACACGTTAGGTTGAAAAGTTGTACATAGAATAAGTTTCAAATAGCAATAACTCACGCCAATATATATGGTATAGAGGTTGTAATCCTATTTCTAATTGGATGTATATTGGTATAGTGATTACGATCCTATTTCCTTTTGGGATGCATGGTCAGTTTTTTCCAACAACTTTTGCTAGAAGAACAGAAAATATTTTGCCATTTAACAGAAGTGCTAAAAGGGAAATTTAAGGATCAATTTAGTATCATCCATCGGAATTCGTATTAAGAAATAACTTAAATGTTATGCCTACTTGCGTTTTATCTTGTCGACATATGAATGAATCAGATTAATAACTAACCTCTTAATTTGAATTATTTGTATTGCATCATGAAGTAATATGTTGAAAAGAATATTTGCTTTTGTATGTTTTACCTATTTATCCTCTTTTCTTCAATAGTCTAACAAATTCTAGCGAAGATAAAAGGTATTATGTGAAACTATTGTTGAATAGTGTCAAAGGACCATCATTGTTTGAAGACGTACTTACTGTTAATGGAAGAACGTTTGAAATATCAAGTAAGCTGCAATAAAAAAAGAATTATAAGAATCAAATAATAATATTTCTGTATGCTTATACAAGGTGATTCTTTTCAAAATGTCATTAGCTCTTCGAAATTTATTTAGAACTATAGTGGTCTATTATGATCCAACCAACTTTAGAAAATTATGGGGATACATATTATGAAGATATATAAGACGACTTTAAAAGGATACATGAAAGTTCATCTCATACTCAACTATAATACACACTAAAAAGCATTATTTTGAAGGGGAGTTTTTGAAGGGGAGTCTTGGCGTACCTGGTAAAGTTACTATCATGTAACCAGGAGGTCAAGGGTTCGAGCCGTGGAAACAACCTCTTACAAAAATGTAGGGTAAAGTTGCGTACAATAAACCCTTGTGGTCCGGCATTTCCCCGCATAGCGGGAACTTAGTGCACTGGGCTGCCCTTATATATATATATATAGATG
>AWOL01S0005204.1:265423-316999 GCA_000715115.1 Nicotiana otophora
TATATATATATATATAAAAGAGGATAGGCGAGAGTGCTGAAAAATATGATTTACCTAAACTTTATTTGGATCGAGAAGTGTCACGACCCAAAATCTCATATGTCGTGATGGCGCCTATCTTGATACTAGGCAAGCCGACAACATCAATAACCCACAATTTTCTTTAAATACCGAAAGCATAGTAATTAAGTTTAAGAGTTAATCTCACAAATATTAGATATAAACACACTCCCAAAACCTGATGTCACTGAGTACATGAGTATCTATACATTACAAGTCTGGAAAACACGGTCTATAATAATCCGAGACCAAATGCAATAGACAAAAAGATAGGGAAGGAGAGACAAGGTCTGCGAAATATGGCAGCTACCTCTGAATCTCCGAAAAATCGACTATGTGAAAGAATCAACACTCACTGTATCCAGGATCACCTGGATCTGCACACGAAGTGCAAGGTGTAGTATGAGTACAACCAACTTAGTAAGTAACAATAATAAATGAAGAACTGAAAGTAGTGACGAGCTTCTCAGCTAAATCCAAATACAGTACTTTCCAATATAAAAGAGTAGGCATGCTCGCAAGTTCAACATTTAAGATTTCACTGAAATTTCATATCAAGTTTGACCGAAATAGAAATAATATCTTTTCAAAAGAATCTTCAAAATAGTGATATGTGACAGCTGAAATGCAACATTTAATGAAATCAGTGTATCCTCTCATAGTAACAGTCACTCAGCCCTCCCATTCACTCCAACCTCACAGTCACTCTTTTCTCACAGTCACTCATCACTCGGCACTCGCACTCGGTGCTCGCACTCAGTAGGTACCTGCGCTCACTGGGGGTGTGTGCAGACTCTGAAGAGGCTCCTTCATCCCAAGCGCAATATCAAACCAATCATGGCATAAATTAATAAACATGATGCGGTGTGCAGCCCGATCCATAAATATCCTCACAATTAGGCCCTCGGCCTCACTCAGACATCAACCTCTCTAGTCTCTCGGGCTCTCATAAATCATGATAAGCATCCCAACAATAGTGATATGATGCATCAATAATAAATAAGAGAGAGTGAGATATGACATAAAATGAATAAACATGACTTAGTGAAAAATTACAATTTGAACATATTATTCCACCATAGAAAATGATCCCAGTGGGTACCAATAATAACAACATATGTCTAAATATGTTTTTTAATACGAGTGTGAGCTCAATATTTTCCTATCACGTAGATAATATACGGATATCAACAGATAATTCAACTACACAATTTCTACGGTGCACGCTCACACGCCCGTCACCTAGCATGTGTGTCACCTCAAAACCACTCACATAACACATAATATGGGGTTTCATACCATCAGAACCAAATTTAAAACTGTTACTTACCTCAAACCATGAAATTCTTATTCCGCTAAGCCTTTGCCTCGTGAATTGGCCTCCAAACGCCTCAAATCTAGTCACAAATAATTTGTTCCAGCCAATAACATTTATTGAAATTAATTCTATAAGGAATTACTAATTTTCCATAAAACTCCAAAATTTAGCTCAAAAATTGCCCGTGGGACCCACACCTCGGAACCCGACAAAGTTACAAAATCCGAAAGCCTATTTAACCATGAGTCTAAGCATACCAATTCTACCAAACTCCAACCTCAACTCGACCTTCAAATCTTCAAATCTTATTTTCAAATTCCTAAGTTCAAACCCCCGATTTACACCTCAAACATATGTAATCTATTCAGAATATTCGATGATAACTCAATATTATGGAGTAGAAATGATCACAAGGGACTTACCTCAAGTTTTCCCGCGAAAACCTTGCTCAAAACTCGCCAAACCCGAGCTTGATATGCCCAAAAATGGCAAAAGCTCGGGACTCCTCAAATTTTATTCTGTCCAGGCCCTATCGCACCTGCGACCAGATTAGCCGCATCTGCGGTCTCGCAGGTGCGACTAAATGTCCGCATCTGCGATCCCCCAAAAGGTTCCCTCCGCTTGTGCGCGTTTGCGGAAATTTATTCGCACCTACGACTATTGCTCCTCTTCACGTCTGGTCGCTTCTGCGATGGCTGGTGTGCACATGCGATTTCGCACCTGCGATCAGACCTCCGCAGGTGCGAAACTAATAGAAACAAAATTTCCAGCAGTGGTCTTAAGTCTGAATTTGTTCCGTTAACCATCCGAAACTTACCCGAGGCCCCCGGGACCTCAACTAAATATATCAACAAGTCCTAAAATATGATACTAACTTAGTCAAACCCTCAAATCACCTCAAACAATGCTAAAACCATGAATTACATCCCAATTCAAGCCTAATGAACTTTGAAATTTCCAATTTCTACAAACGACTCCGGAACCTAACAAATCACGTTCGTTTGACCTTAAAGTTTGCACACAAGTCATAAATGACATAACAGACCTATTCAGATTTCTAGAATCGGATTCTGACCCCGATATCAAAATGTTAAACCCCCTGTCTAACTTCCCTAAAATTTAACTTTCGCCATTTCAAGCCTAATTCCTCTACCGACTTCCAAATAATTTTTCAGACACGCTTCTAAGTCCAAAATTATCAAAATTCAAATCTGAGATCGTTTACACATAAGTACATATCCGGTCAACTTTTCTAACTTAAATTGTCAATTATGGGACTAAGTGTCGTATTTCACTCTGAATTCCTTCCGGACCCGAACCAAATAACTCGTTAGTCATAAAATAACTGTAAAGCATAAATTGAGCAGTAAATGGGGGAACAGGGTTATAATACTCAAAATGTGATTAGCTCTTTGAAATTTATTTGGAACTATAGTGGTGTATTATGATCCAACCAACTTTAGAAAATTATGGGGGATACATATTATGAAGATATATAAGACGACGTTAGAAGGATACATGAAAATTCATCTGATACTCAACTAAAATACACACTAAAAAGCATTACTTTGAAGGGGAGTCTTGGCGTACCTGGTTACTCTTATGTAACCAGGAGGTCACAGGTTCGAGCCGTGAAAACAGCCTCTTGCATAAATGTAGGGTACAGCTGCGTACAATAGACCTTTGTGGTCCGGCCTTTCCATGCATAGCGGGAACTTAGTGCACTGGGCTGCCCTTATATATATATATATATATATATATATATATATATATATATATCTTAAAGAGGATAGGAGAGAGTGCTAAAAAATACGATTTACCTAAACTTTATTTGGATCGAGAAGACAATATTGCATTAGAATTCATAGAAATTATTGAAGAAAGTCCATACAAATGCCTAGGAAAGATTTCAATGTGCAATTCAAGTTATATCCCGAACAAGACCAAGCTTTCAAGACTATATTGTACAGAGTCGACTATGGTAGAATGAGATTGTTCTTTGTAGATGGCCCCAGAGGAATCAAATAAATATTCCTATGTCATGCCTTAGTTGCAAAAAATCAGATCAAGAGGCATTATAGCATTAGCAGCAATGACAATAATGTAGCTACAACAACTTTATCAAGGATCATACAACTCACTCTAAATTCGATATACCTATTCGAACAACTTAAAAGACCATCACAAATATATAAAAGTAGAATAATAATGCTAAATTCATAGGAAAGAAAAGTTGATAAAATAAGATGAAGCGCCTCGAGCGAAGCATCAGATGATTGAAATAGTTGAGAGGAGATTTAGAGATATAATGGTCATTGATGAATTATTTGGTGAAAAGGTAATATTGTTTGGAGGCTCTCTCAATTTCTACCCGTAGTTCTATATTGATAATAGCACATACCGTAAATTCTAGCTTGGTAAAATCATACTTATGACCGTAAATAAAAAGATTCAACTAGCGAGAAATATGAGAGCAAGAATTGATCCACCATTTAATCATTTATTGCTTTGTGTCCGAAACGGGGAAGAGGATACTATGATAAATGATTTGGTCCTTCTTTGGGAATAATTGGTTGTCAATCATAATGGTGTTAATAATGGTGAGCATTTCTTAATAAAGAAAATATTTCCATCATTAAATGAATATACAAGTTGGGCAAAGTATATGACAGAAAAAGCTATCTTAGTTAGAATAAATTAATCTTTAGATAACCTAAATGAGATGTTGATTTTCAAGTTCCTTGGCGAAAGACTTCAATTTTTACTCAGCATAAAATGTTACCAACAAGTCTAAGTATGATTCGGCGCGTTCGGATCAAGTTAAAATCCAGAAGTTCATAATTTGATTCAATTCGGTTTTGGGGTACGATTCTTAGTTTCGTTGTTATTTTACGAGTTTCGAGAGTTCGAGAAGATCCGTATTATGTTCATGAACTTGTTGGTGCAGTTAGACGGGGTCCTAGGGGAGCTTGGGTGCATGTTGGGCCGCCCGCAGCTAAGTGCAAAACTACTGGTGTGCTGGTTCTAGTTTCCTTCTTCGCGAACGTGGAAGTACCCTCTCGTTTGCGATGAAGGATTTGGGGGGCCTAGACTTTTGTCCTTCGCGTTCGTGAAGCTTTAGGGGCGACTGGACTTTTGTTCGTCGTGTTCGCGAAGCTTTAGGACATGTGGCCTTTGTGTTCGCGATGGCCTTGTCGCGTCCGCATAAAAGGATTTTAGGCCAAGGGGTCTATGGGTCATCGCTCTTTCGCGTTCGCAAAGGGTAATCACGTTTGTGATGCTTGGGCTGGCCTAGCCTTCGTGATCGCGAGGACCCTGTCGCATTCGCGAAGAGGATCTTGAGGGCCTATACAGGCTTTTCCTTTGTGATCGCGAGTCCCTTTTCGCGTTCGCGAAGAAGGGGCAGCTGGGCATAGACTTTATTAAAGTTAGGATTTTGGCTATTTTGTTCATTTCTCTCTTTTGTTGGACGATTTTTGGACTTCTTGGAGATGGGTTTTCACCTAGCTATTGAAGGTAAGTAATTTCTACTCAATGTAAGTTTAATACATAGATTATGGGTAGCTTTTAACACGTAAAGTTGTGGAAATTATGGGTTTAGTTAAGAAATCTAGGTTTTGATAAAAATAGGATTTAACTATGAAAATAGTTATGGAATTGAGTGAAAATTATATATTTGAGTTCGTGAGGTTATGGGTAACAATTATCTTCGAAAATATTTGGAACTCGCGCCCGGGGTGAATATTAAGAAACTTCCAACTTGGGTTGGGCAATCAAACTAATAGCTAAATTATTAACATTTGAGCGTATATTGATTATTTTACATAACATTGTGGCTTGTTTCGGATTGTTCGGCACCAAGTTGGGTCCTTAGAGTGAATTTGTGGCCGGAAAGTGAGCTTTGAGATGAGGTAAGTCTCTTGCGTATACTTGTAAGAGGGAATTTACCCCATAAGTGATCTAAATTGCGATTTGATTTTAATTGTGGGGGCTACGTACACACGAGGTGACGAGAGTCCGTGCGTAGCTACGAATTATGCTTAAGTCTGGGTAGTTTAAGACCTAAATCATGAAATACTTGTGATGTTTTTACCCTACTTGTTAATTAAAGTGTTTAAATTATATTAAAACCTCTTAAAGGATTTGTAAAGGCCGAATTTCACTTGCTTGAATTTTTGGCGGGTCACGTGACCGCTAATAGAGATTGTGCTTCTTTGTGTATTATCCTTATAATAGCTTTTAAATCGGATGTTCATAAATAAATCTCTCTTCTTGTGGAGCGGGTTGAACATCTCGACAGTATAATAGATACATCTATGGTTCGTGCCGCTTGACCTCGGCAGTGTACACATTATTCTGGATCGAGCCGTACGACGTGCATGTTAATGCTTGGATCCCGAATATACTTGATTCTATTTTCTTGAATTGAGAGATTATAATTTATTTAATTGTTCTGAATTTTTTTGCAATTAGCATGTGCTAGTGGAAGACTTTTGGAATTTACTATTAGTTAAAGAATTATTTAATCACTGATGTTTTTGTGCTAATATTATTATTCACATATACTATGTCTATTTAGCATTCCTGTATTTTATAGTTAGCCCATAGTAAGTGTCGATGTCGACCCCTCGTTACTACTTCTTCGAGGTTAGACTAGATACTTACTGGGTACATATTATTTATGTACTCACGCTATACTTCTGCACTAACCATGCAGGATCTGAGGCAGGTGCATCTGGCAGCGCGCACCCCTGATACCCCGAGGCCTAGTCGTGAGCTGCTTTTTGAGCCCGTTCTGCAACACCCGGAGTCTCTCTTTTGCATTACTTTGTGTCTACTCTATTTCATACAGTAGTTTAGTGTTTTGTATATTCGACTAGTAGCTCATACACTTGTGACACTAGGTCTTGGAAATATGCTAGTAGACATTTGATGGATTTTGAGTATTTATTACACCACACTTGCTCTCAAATTTATTTACGCTTTATTTTATTAAAGTTTTTACCTCCTATTTAATAATTAAAAATCAACTATTTTGAGATTGTTAAAAAGAATAAATACATGGCTAGTTTACTGTTGGCTTGCCTAGCGGCGACGTTGGGCTCCATCACGGCCTATAGGGTAAATTGGGTCATAACAACATGATATCAGAGCACTAGGTTCACGTAGGTCTCACAAGTTATGAGCGGGCCTAATAGAGTCTTGTGGATCGGTGCGGAGATGTTCGTACTTATCTTTGAGAGGCTATAGGGTGTTAGAAAACTACTCTTTCTTCATCTACTATCGTGCAATTGATGTTGTGCTAAGTATCTTTTTCTTATTCTCTGGTAGATGGTGAGAACGCGCACGACAGATGTACCCGACAATGGGGCAGTTGCTCCCCCTATTGCTAGAGGCCGAGGGAGGGCTCCAGTTCGTGGTAGAGGACGAGGGCATCCTAGAGCTGCCCCAGTTATGCCACCAGTGGATCCAGTGGAGGATCCTATTATTGAGGAGCACGGCGAGGTGCCTGCAGTGGAGCCGGCCTCAGTGTACTTCATGTCCGCACCGAGATTTCAGGAGGTCATGAGCTGTATGTTGCGGTTCATAGATTTTATGACTCGGGCTAGTTTATTTCCAGCAGACCCAGCCACATCTTAGGCGGGAGGGGGATAATAGACCCCTACAGCTCAGGCTCTTGGGCATGCAACTGTCGTATATCAGGCCCCGGGCGCGCTACCCGTGGGCAGAGCCCAGCTAGTTGCAACAGCCATACCTGAGCCTAGACTAGTTGCGGCCGGTGAGCCGCACAAGCTATTGGACAGATGGACCAGGGTACATCCTCCTGTCTTTGGAGGTGAGCGACATGAGGACCCCCAGGACTTTATTGATCGGTGCAGGGACAGACTGCACAATATGAGGATATTGGAGTCCCACGGGGTGGACGTTACCACCTTTCAGCTGGAGGCCAGGGCCCGTAAATGGTGGCAGTCCTATCTTCTCGACAGACCAGCAGGTTCTCATCCCATGACTTGGGACCAGTTCACACGCCTCTTCCTATACAAATATATTCTACCCTCACAGTGGAAAGAGTTGCGATTTAAGTTCGAGCAGCTCCAGCAAGGCTAGATGTCGGTGACCGACTATGAGGCAAGATTCTCTGAGTTGTCTCTCCATGCACTTATGATACTTCCTTCCGATGCAGAGAGAGTGTGGAGGTTTGTTACTGGTTTTCACTCTGGTAATAGATCCACTATGGCCTGAGAGGTTGAGATGGGAACTTCGCACGAGCTAGTTGTGGATATAGCTCAGAGGATCGAGGGTATCCGTCAGCGGAGTCGAGAGCAGGTGACGAGGGATAAACGGTTTCGATATTCTACATGGTTCAGTGGTGCCCCGACTGGGGGCAGAGGTCAGTTTGTAAGGGGTCAATTTTGAAGGCCCACATATCCAGCACCGCCACCTCCTTGGGGTGCTCCAGTGAGGCCTTATTTCAGCACCATTCCAGAGTACTCCTACCGTCCCCCAGCTATTCAGGGTTCCTCCAGTGGGCCTTCAGGCTATCAGGGTCAGAATTTAGGTCAGCAGTCCACCGTACCGAGGGGTTGTTTCGAGTGCAGGGATCTTGGTCATGTGAGGAGGTTGTGCCCCAGGCTTTAGGGCAAGGTAGTGCAGCAGGATCAGCAACCTATGATTACAGCACCAGCTGCCCGGCCGCCCAAAGGCAGAGGGCAGGTGGGTAGGGGTTTGGTGGAGTCCAGTCAGGTGGTGCTCCAGCCAGGTTCTATGCCTTTCTAGCCAGACCAGATGCAGTAGCCTCAGATGCCGTGATCACATGTATTATTTCTGTCTGCGGTAGTGATTCTTTGGTACTATTTGATCCAGGGTATACATATTGATATGTTTCATCTTTGTTTGCTCATTTCCTAGTTGTTCCTCACGATACCTTGGGTACTCTTGTTTATGTGTCCACTCTAGTGGGTGATTCTATCGTTGTGCATTAGTTTTATCGATCCTGTATCATGACTTTCTGTGGTTATGAGACTACAACGGATCTTCTGTTGCTTGATATAACCTGCTTTGAGGTCATCTTAGGCATGGATTTGTTGTCTCCATATCATACCATCCTTGATTGCCATGCCACGACTGTTACTTTGGCGATGCCAAAGTTGCCTAGATTGGAGTGGAAGTGTTCGTCCATCAATATATCTAGTCGGGTTATCACTTTCTTGAAGGCTCGACACATGGTCGAGAAGTTTTGTTTGGCTTATCTAGCTTATGTTCTGGATACTACTACAGAGACTCCGGCGATTGATTCAGTTCCCGTGGTCCGGGAGTTCTCCGATGTGTTTCCTTCTTATCTTCTAGGCATGCCACCAGATCGTGATATCGATTTATGTATTGATTTGGCTCCAGGTACCAGCATATCTCTATTCCACTATACTGCATGGCTTCGAAAGAGTTGAAGAAGTTGAAAGAACAGCTTGAGGAGTTGCTAGCAAAGGAGTTCGTTAGACCGAGTGTGTAACCTCGGGGTGCACCGGTGTTATTCGTAAAGAAAAAAGATAGGACTATGAGGATGTGCATTGATTACCACTAGTTGAACAAAGTTACCATTAAAACTAAGTACCCATTGTCGCGCATTGATGATGTGTTTGACCAGTTACAATGTGCCAGGGTGTTCTCTAAGATCAAATTGAGGTCAGGGTATCATCAGCTAAAGATTCGTGATACGGATGTTCTGAAGACGGCTTTCTGGGCTAGATATGGCCACTATGAGTTTCTAGTAATTTTCTTCATTTTGACTAACACCCCAGGGGCATTTATGGGTTTGATGAACAGGGTGTTCAGGTCGTATATTGATTTGTTTGTCATTGTCTTCATTGATTACATTTTGATCTACTCGCATAGCATGGAGGAGCACAAGCGGCATTTGAGAGTGGTGCTTCAGACCTTGTGGGAACATAAGTTATATGCTAATTTCTCCAAGTGTGAGTTTTGGTTAGATTATGTAGCATTCTTGGGGCATGTTGTATCAGGCGGGGTTATTGAGGTAGATCCCAAGAAGATCGAGGCAGTTCAGAGTTGGCCTCGTCCTACCACAGCGACCGAGATCAGGAACTTCTTGGGGTTTGCAGGTTATTATCGTCGGTTTGTGGAGGTCTTCTCATCTATTGCAGCACTTTGACTAGATTGACCCATAAGGGTGCTCCGTTCCGATGGTCCAATGATTATGAGGTGAGCTTTTAGAAGCTCAAGCCTTCCTTGACTTCAGCACCGGTGTTAGTGTTGCCTTCCAGTTCAGGGATGTCTACTGTGTATTGCTACGCTTCACGCGTTGGTCTGGGTTGTGTATTGATACAGGAGGGGCGAGTTATTGCATATGCTACACGTCAGCTGAAGCCCCACAAGACGAATTACCCCGTACATGATTTGGAGTTGGCCGCGATAAATCATGCTCTTAAGATCTGGAGGCATTATCTTTATGGGGTTTCCTGTGAGGTTTACACTGATCATTGCAGCTTGCAACATTTGTTCAAGTAGAGGGATCTCAATTTGAGGCAGCGCAGGTGGCTTGAGTTACTGAAATATTATGATATTACCATCCTTTATCATCCAGGTAAGGCATATGTAGTGGTGGATGCCTTGAGCAGAAAGACGGAGAGTATGGGTAGTTTGGCATTCATTTCAGCAGAGAAGAGGCCATTAGCGTTGGACATTTAGTCATTGGCTAACTGACTTGTGAGGTTGGATATTTCAAAGCCCAACTGAGTTCTTGCATGCGTCGTCGCCCAGTATTCACTATTCGAGCAGATCAAGGCTCACCAGTACGACGATTCGCACTTATTGGTTCTCATAGAGACGGTACTACAGGGTGGTGCCAAGGAGGTTATTATCGGTGAAGATGGTGTTTTGTGACTCTAGGGTCGTTTATGTGTCCTTAATGCCGATTGATTGAGGGAGAAGATTTTAGAGGAGGCACACAGTTCTCGGTATTCTATTCATCCAGATGCTACAAAGATGCATCGCAACCTGAGGCAGCATTATTGGGGGCGGCGAATGAAGAAGGACATAGTTGAGTATGTAGCGAGGTGCCTAAATTTCCAGCAGGTTAAGTATGAGAATCAGAGGCCAGGTGGCCTGCTCTAGTAGATGGTTATACTTGAGTGGAAATGGGAGCGCATCACTATGGACTTCATAGTTGAGTTGCCGCGGACCTTGAGGAAGTTTGATGCAGTTTGGGTCAATGTTGACAGGCTGACTAAGCCATTACACTTTATTCCGGTTGTGACCTCGTATTCTTCAGAGAGATTGGCCCAGATTTACATTCAGGATATTGTTAGGTTGCATGGTGTGTATGTTTCCATCATATCAGATAGAGGCCCTCAGCTTACTTCGCATTTCTAGAGGGTAGTACAGTGTGAGTTGGGGACCCGGGTAGAGCTCAGCAAAGCCTTTCATCTATAGATCAAGGGCAGTCAGAGCGGGCGGTTCAGATCTTAGAGGATATGCTTAGAGTAAGTGTGATTGACTTCGGAGGGCAGTGGGATCGATTCTTGCCTTTGGCCAAGTTTGTTTACAAAATCAGTTATAAGTCCAACATCGAGATGACTCCATTTGAGGCTTTATATGGTTGGCGATGTCTTTCTCTCATCGAATGCTTTGAGCCCGGCGAGGCTAACTTATATGGTACTGATTTGGTGAAGGATTACTTGGAAAAGGTAAAGTTCATTCAGGAGCGACTTCGCATAGCTCAGTCCTGACAGAAGAGCTATGCGGATCAGAAGGCCGTGATTTATCATTTATGGTGGGTAAGAAGGTTCTCTTGAAAGTCTCGCCGATAAAGGGAATCATGAGGTTCGCGAAGAGGGGTAAGTTGAGCCCAAGGTTTATAGGTCTGTTTGAGGTGTTGAGACGAGTTGGGGAGGTTGCTTATGAGCTTGCTTTGCCTCCCAGTCTATCTGGAGTTCATCCAGTATTCCACATATCTATGATGTGGAAGTATCATGCCGACAGGTCGCATGTGCTAGACTACAACACGGTTCAGTTAGATGAGAGCTTGGGTTATGAGGAGGAACTAGCTACCATTGTTGACAGGCAAATTCTCCAGTTGAGGTCCAAGAAGCTTTAAGCTGTAAAAGTTAAGTTGAGGGGTCAACTAGTTGAGGAGGCAACTTGGAAGGCCGCGGACGACATACAGAGTAGATATCCACACTTATTCGGCACTTCAGGTACAATTTTAGACCCGTTCGAGGACGAACTTTTGTTTAAGAGGTGGAGAATATAATGAACCGACCGGTCATTTTTCTTTCTATATCCCAGTTCCCCGACATAAGACTCCCCATATGTGCATTTACTGTTTTATGACTTATGGGGGTGGTTAGTTTGGGATTTGGAAGGGTTCGGGTTGAAATTGGAACACTTAGTTCCTTATTATTGGCTAAAAAGGGTTATATTTGACTTGGGTCAACATTTTTAGAAAATGATCTCGGAATCGGTATTTGATGGTCCTAATAGGTTTGTATGATGATTTTAGACTTGGGCGTATATTTGGATCGAGTTTCGGATAAATCGGGAGCGTTTCGGCGCATAATATTGAAAGTTGGAGCATTGAAGGTTTTCAACTTCTTTAAACTTTGTTTGGAGTATGATTTGGTGTTATCGAGGTCTGTTTGGGATTTCGAGCCTGGGAATAGTTCTGTATGGTGATTTAAGACTTGCACGCAAAATTTGGTATCATTCCGAGTAGTCTAAGTATGATTCAGTGGGTTCGGATCAGGTTAAAAACTTGAAGTTCATAATTTGATTCAATTCGATTTTGGGGTGTGATTCTTAGTTTTGTTGTTTTACGAGTTTCGAGAGTTTGAGCAGGTCCATATTATATTCATGGACTTGTTGGTGCAGTTGGATGGGGCCCCGTGGGGCTCGGGTGCATTTCGGCCAGCCCGGAGCTAAGTCCAAAACTGTTGGTGTGCAAGTACTGGTTTCCTTCTTCGCGAACGCGGAAGGACCCTCGCATTCGCGATGAAGGATTTGGGGGGAGTGGACTTTTGTTCGTCGCATTCACAAAGACGAAGTCGTGTTCGCTAAGCTTTAGGACATGTGGCCTTTGCGTTCGCGATGGCCTTGTCGCGTACTCGTAGAAGGATTTTCGGCCAAGGGGTTTGTGGGTCATTGCTCTTTCGCGTTTGTGAAGGGATAATCGCGTTTGCGATTCTTGAGCTGGCCTAGCCTTCGCGATCGTGAGGACCCTATCGTGTTTGCGAAGAGGAATGAGGGCATGGACAGGCTTTGCCTTCACTATCGCTAGTCCCTTTTCGCGTTCGTGATAATGGAGTTGCTGGGCAAAGACTTCATTAAAGTCGGGATTTTGGCTATTTTGTTCATTTCTTTCTTTTGTTGGATGATTTTAGGGCTTCTTGGAGCGGGGTTTTCACCTAGCTATTGAAGGTAAGTAATTACTACCCAATGTAAGTTTAATACATAGATTATGGGTAGATCTTAACCTGTAAAGTTGTGAAACTTATGAGTTTAGTTTAAAAAAACCTAGGTTTTGATAAAAATGGGATTTAACTACGAAGATGGTTATGGAATTGGGTGAAAATTATATATTTAAGTTCGTGAGGTTATGGTTACAATGATCTTCAAAGATTTCCGGAACCTGGGCATGTGGGCCCTGGGGTAAATTTTAAGAATCTTCGAATATGGGTTGGATAATCACTATAATAGCTAAATTATTAACTTTTGAGCGTATATTGATTATTTTACATAACATTGTGGCTAGTTTCGGATTGTTCGGCACCAAGTTGGGTCCTTAGAGTGAATTTGTGGCCGGAAAGTGAGCTTTGAGATGAGGTAAGTCTCTTGCCTAACCTTGTAAGAGGGAATTTACCCCATGGGTGACTTAAATTGCGATTTAATTTTAATTATGGGGGCTACGTACGCACGAGGTGACGAGAGTCCGTGTGTAGCTACTAATTATAATTAAGTCTGGGTAGTTTAAGACCCAAATCATGAAATACTTGTGAAGTTTAAGTTATATAAATGTATTTGAACTATGTACAAACTCCAAATATTTGAAGTATTTGAACTATGTACAAACTCCTAATATTTAAGTTATATATATATGGATGAAAAGAGCCCCTTTTTAAAAAATAAATTTATTCAACCAAATAAACATAATTCCACCACCTGCTCATTGGACTCTAGAGACAAGATCAAATCAAAATAACCAGATAAAAACTCTAAAGACAGTTTAAATGAGGTATCCACTGCTAAGCTTGTTACCTTCTAGGAAGGGCACAAGCTTTGCAGTTTCAGTTAGGTGCACATACAGTCCTCTAACTAGGGGAAACAATTCAAACTCTTTGTGATGACTCGATAGATCATCTAGAGTTTTAACGCTTAATTGTGTGTTTCGAAACCTCAAATAGCTCCATTTTGTCCTTCCTCGAGTTGCATGCGCGGCCCGTGTTTTCTCCGGAAGGCTTTTATGTAAAATACTAATTAAAATGTGAATTTGCACCTTAAATTCCATTTAAGTTGACTTCGGTCAATATTTTGAGCAAGCGGACTTGAATTCGTATTGTGACAGTTGCGGCGGGTCCGTATCGTGATTTGAAACTTGGGCGTATGCCCGAAATTGAAGTCGAAGGTCCCTAGCTCGAGTTATCGCATTTTGTCGAAAATTTGAAGTTTAAAGATTTAACGAATTTAAAGATTTGACAAAAGTTTGACTCTGTTGCTACCGGGTCCGTATTCTGATTTCGGAGCTTGGTATAGTTTTATTACTATATTTATCACTTGTCTGCAAAATTTGGTGCAAAACGGAGTAGAATTAACGCGATTCGGACGCGGGTTGTTAAAATAGAAATTCTTAAGTTTCATTAAAAATTTCATTTGATTTGGTGTCTGATTCGTAGTTCTAGGTGTTATTTCGGTGTTTTGATCGCGCGAACGAGTTCGTATGATATTTTTGGACTTATGTTCATATTTGGTTTGGATCCCCGAGGGCTCGAGTGAGTTTCAGATTGGCATTGGAGTGGTTTTGGACTTAGAAAATAGTTAGTGCATGTGTGTTCTGGTGCTGTACTGCAAACTTTGCAAATGCGAGGTCTGGCTCGCAAATGCGAGCCTCACATTTGTGAAGGAGACTTTGCATTTGCGAGCATGGGCTGGGGGCTGGTTTCTCGCATTTACGACATTTGGGTCGCAATTGCGATCTTCTCAGGTTCACATTTGCGAACATATTGTTTGCATTTACGAAGGCAACAGAGGTGTGAAGGATTCGCATTTGCGAAGGCTTTTTCACATTTGCTGCGAGACCCGAGGTCACAATTGTGACATCTATGCTTGGTCAAAAGTTGAGATAGACGGGATTTTTATCGTTCTTTTAAATTTCCAACCCTAAAAACCTTAGAGGCAATTTTTCCAAGAACTCTTGTTCCCCAATTCATTGGTAAGTGACTCTAACCTACTTTCTTTCAATTACCCATTACATTTCATAAGATTTCAACCTTAAATCTAGGATTTTCATGGTAGAAATTGGGGATTTGGGTAGAATTAGGGATTTGGGTGGAATTAGGGATTTTTGTAAAATTGAAATTTATACCTCCAATTGAGGTCGGATTTCGAAACAAATTACTTAATCGGGCTGAGGGTGAATGGGTAATCGATTTTTGGTCCAAAATTCAGGATTGGACCAAGCAGGCCCGGGAGTTGACGTTTGTTGACTTTTTCAATAATGACCTAAATTGAACCTCTTTCATTCGTGGGTAGTTCCTGAGGCTTATTTTGAATAGTTTGGTTAATACATTGCTAGATCTGGTTGGTTCGGAAGCTTAATCGAAATACAAATGTGTGGTTGGACTTTGAGTCGATTTTAGAGTAAGGTAAGTGTCATGGTTAACCTTAACTTGAGGGATTAGGACTTAATTGCCTATTTGCTACGTGTTTAAATGTTTGGATACAACGTATATGTGAGGTGACAAGGGCTTATTAAGATTGGACAAGTTTACAAAGCTCTTTCCAGTTCACTTCAGTGGTGTACCTTCTGAGGACCCATAAGATTATCTTGGCCGTTGCCAGGAGGTGTTGTGGAACATGGGTATAGTTGAGACCAATGGGGTCGATTTTGCTATGTTTCAGATGACGGGTTCCGCCAAGAGGTGATGGAGAGATTATTTGTTGAACAGACCAGCCGGGTCGCCTGCAGTTACTTGGGACCAGTTCTCTCATCTATATCTAGAGAATTTCCTCCCTATCACACTAACAAAGGTTTTCCGCAAGCAGTTTGAGCGTCTCCAGCAGGGTAGTATAAGTGTTACTCAGTACGAGACCCGTTTTGTGGATCTAGCTCGCCATGCCCTTATCTTGCTTCCTACTGAGAGAGAGAGAGAGAGAGAGAGGGGGGGTGAGGACTGTTATTGATAGACTCGCTCACCCTATCAGGCTACAGATGGCCAAGGAGACCGGTGGTGAGATTTCTTTTCAGACGGCTGAAAATGTTGCTAGGCGGATCGAGACGTTTCTTGTACATGAGAGGGTGCAAGGGTCTGAAAAGAGACCTCGTCATTTCGGTGGGTTCAGTGGTGCCTCGTCTGGAGGTAGGGGTACTTTTGGTAGAGGCCATCCTCCCAATTTCACTCAGCGCTCCAGGCGTCTCACAGTGCTTCAGGTAGTCGCGGCCCTCATATGTCTCATCCCAATCAGCTAGCGTACAGTGCACCACCAGCTCCTATTAGTGCACCTCCACTCTAGAGTGTTTAGGGTGGTTACCCAGGTCGACAAGGTCAGTTCTGGTCAATAGTCACAACATTCGAGGTCATGTTATACTTGTGGTGATCCTAGGCATATTGCTAGATTTTGCCCCTGGGCAACAGGCAGCACACAGCAGTAGAGTTCTCCTGCCATGGTTCCGGCATCGGTTGCTTCACCGCCCGCTCATCCAGCTAGAGGCAGAGGTCAGGCAGCCAGAGGTGGAGGTGAGGTTGTTAAAGGTTGAGGTCAGTCAGTTAGAGGTCTTCCCAGAGACATGGTTCAGAGTGATGGGGCCCAGCCCCAATGTTATGCTTTCCCAGCCAGGCTTGAGTCTGAGTCATTTGATGTTGTCATCACAGGTATTGTTCCAGTTTGCCATAGAGATACTTCAGTGATATTTGATCCAAGCTCTATGTCATGACCCAAACCGATGGGCCGCGACGGTCACCTGGTACCTTACTCAACCGAGTACCAAATAACGTATCTTTTCATGTCATACTATCATAGACAATTGAGCTGGAAGGCTGCCGTGAGATAAGTAGAATACAACATGTGATACCAACTTATACATAAAACATACGGGCCTATAAGACCAAAATAACCACTCATACACTGAACTTAGGCCGACGAGGCCATAAAATATTTTACGTAGATGACATATGTCTACAAGCCTCTAAGAATACATAATCTTCATAAGGGTCGGGACAGAGTCCCGCCATACCAAACAACACACGTCTAAATTATACTAATCAAAGAAGCAACTCCGGAGCAAATGGAGTGCACCAACATCTTCAGCTGAGCTGATCGCCTACTTGGAGGACTCTTGACCAGTCAATCGAGACCTGCGGGCATGAAACATAGCGTCCCCAGGCAAAAGGGGCGTCTGTACAAATAATGCACCGAGTATGTAAGGAATGAAAATCAATAAATAATAGACATGAGAGAAACATAGAGTAAAAGACTCGACATGTATGTCTGCAAAGCTCTGTGAATCATTTCATTTTTATAATGTCATGCATATGCATATAAATGTCATACCAGGCATAGGTATATGCGTTCATAACATCATCAAGCCTCTGAGGGCATCCCATCACATCATTTCGGCCACTGTGGGCAAATCATCAACATATACCAGATGATCAGGTGGTGGTGCGTATATAACGTCGTAACCTTTTTTCATATCCCATATACATAATATATATATATATATATATACATGTATATAACGTCATCTGGTCATGGGTCAATATAAATGAATGCAATGCATGGGAAGTACGTCAATAAAATCTTTTGGAGTGCCACAAGACCATTATGCCTTTTAGTAATATCATGAAACAAACTTTATCAACTTACGTAATTTCTGAGACCCATGAATAGATGATAGAATAATATGACACATGGGGAATCAAGAATATAAGCATCTCTAGTATTTCTATGAATAGAGTCATTTATGGAAATTGTGCATTTGCTCGTTTTGTTTTTATCGTATTGATCATGCCAAAATGAAAGAAGGGATAGCCTTAACATACCTGAGTCGATTTGCTTGACAATCCTCCAACATACGTCAATTACGATAATACGTAACGGCGAGATCGAAATATGGAACAATCTGTATGAAGTGCTCAAAGCAATATCGTTGCTATTGCAAAATCATCTTTGTTAAAGCTCTTTCTCAAGGGATTTAGAATTTACGTTATGGAATGGAAAGCTTACTGAAAACTCTTCTTAAGAGATTGGAATTGATGTTACAAGAAATGAAAATCTTGGCTGAAATTGTGCTTAAGAGACTAGAAAAATATTGTTTATCTTTAATATTCGGGTGGGCCCTACGTTCCAAACTTGGTGCCACTTTTCTTGGTCAAAGTGTGACACGTTTCCACCTTATTTAATTAGTCATTAGGTAGATAAAGAATATTGCTACGTTGGGGAGGGGTAAGTCTAATCCCAAACTTATTAATTAATTACCCATTAATTTTAATTAACTAAGCAATCTTCCATTACCCAATAATTAATCAATTACCTCAAATTACTTAAAATACTACTCACTTTTAATACACTCTATGTACCCTACTATCATAGTCATGTGGTACCTTGTATGGCACTAGTCCATAAATGTCGGGTATTTTTAGGTCGGACCGTATTTTATCCCAAAATGTTAAACTTCGACGAAATTCATTTTCTTTGATTTGCTTACCCTCTCACCTTAACGAATTTACTTATCACTTGTTTGAAATATTATAATCCTTATAATCTCCAAATAATCTTTTCCTTGGACTAATGTCAATTACCTTACGACAAACTCAACGTACAATACTACAGGGTGCAACATCGTCGTAATTTAATGTTGCGGAGCGTAACATCGACGTAATACTATAGGGCGTAACATCATCGTAATATAATACTACGAGGCGTAACATCATTGTAATATAATACTGCGGGGCATAACATTGACGTAATACTGCGGGGCATAACATCATTCCCCCCTTTGGAACATTCATCCTCGAATTTTGACTGATGCACTTATCATTCTCGTAACCCATAGCTGTTGCGAATACTTTAATATTTTCCTTGCCATTTAGGAAACTATTCTTTGAATAAATCCAAAGGCTAGGGAATTCCCCTCTTTAGAACTCTTTCTTACACCATGACTTACGGTTGGAATCCTTCCAATCTCATAACTGTTGTTAACTTCTATCATGCAGCCTATACAACTCTGACCTGTTGAGTGCGCCTCTGCGATCTCCTTTTTCCTCCAGCTTTTAGCCAAATCTCTAGGCCTCACTTTGTAGACATATACAGAGCTTGATAAAATGTCCTTCTGGGCATCTGTAGGTATATTAAAGTTCTTTGCTTGGTACTTTGTCGAACTTACGATTATAGTTATACCTTATTTCATAAGCCCGGTTATCTATCCGCATGACTTTACTGCATCTAAGTAGGTCATAATATACCATATCACTTATCTCGATTTATCGTTACTCAGGTCTGCTACCAAACTCCAGGTTATGTTCGTTGCTTATCCCACATGTATAAATCTATGTCCTTTAATGCTTCCTCATTACTGTTCATCTTAAGAATGACGGCCTAATCTCACCTCATACTTTGTGACTTTTGTCCATCTATTGTTGATTCGCCTTAATGTTGATCTATCATCTACCACTGATAACTGATTTCTTATGTAACACTGCCACTAGGGCTTACGTCTCATCGGGGACATCTGGATTAATTAGATTGATCCACCTAAGGGCGATACTATACTTCCATAACCGTATTTCATAGCACCCTAATATGATTCATCTTACGTCGGTATTTTAATCATGTACAATTCATGAAATCTCCACTTCTTCTTTTTTTTTTCTTCAAATCATTACTCAAGCGAAGGCCAAAATGTCATCCTTTTCTATCACAATTACAACCTCATTCTACTATCAGGGCAGCATTCCATCTCTTTTAAATGCTACTAGTCTTAGACTCCTTTGAGTCCATTCAGGCTATACTGAGCTTTCTATAACTTTGAGAAACCATCAGTTCTTTTTGTTTTCATGGGCTTAATCCTGAGGACTTATCCATTTTCGTTACCTTCTTACTCACCTTTCTCATTCTTACTCCTGTCATAAAACATTGTCGCTTTACTATACTTTAGCTTGCGACCTATACATATCTATTTATACTATTCGCAACCTTCCTTCAACTTTCTTGCACCATAGATTTCCTTGTGTTATTATGGAACATCAAGCGAAACATCACATCATCGCTAACTCTTCTTTATTCTCCTGATTAGATCTCTCGGTACTTAGAAACCATAGGCTGGAAGGTACGCCACTAACGATGCTGCTATCATTCCTAGATATTGAATCCCAGTGCTTCCAGCCTTCTACCCGCATGGACTATTCACGATCTTCTGCCTTTGAGTATTTTGTATGTTGTTCACCTTTACCTTACTTACCTTAAAATCTCGCATCACATCTTCTATCTCTTTCATGACCTCCTTTCGACATAGATATAATTCACGTCTATAACTTGAAGCTTCATACTGACTTCTTATGAGGCTGGTGCTACCGGTTTTATCGTAGGGCCGTTATAGAATATGGTTGTTGTACTATCCCTTTCATACCTCTGATATTAAGAGTGATCCTGTAATGTTCTCAATCATGATTTCTATAATTTTTTGGGTCCAATAATCAGATTTCTAATTTACTTCGTTGATGTAACTCTTTAGCTTTCTCCCTCTTCTGATCAGCCTTTATGTGGTTCATGGTATTAGTTATTACGGTTAGCCTTTCACGGGCATTATGAAATATCCATGATACAATCTTCTAACAATTCAATCCTTTGTCTATGGCCTGGACTCAATTTATTTTTCTTTTACCTTATTCCGGAGTCTCCTACGGCTATATGAATGACAACATATATGGTGCATGGATATCACTCTGAAGTCTTAAGTGCATAATCCCTTTTGCTCCCTGTGAGCTTCCTTTAAACGTAAGCTATTAATTTTTGATATCCCTCCTCGCTTATAATTATCCGTAGTTACTTAACTCCCCACCCTTGTACTTGTAGGGTTGCTTCTGAGCTGATATTTTGATTGTCTTTCTAGTGGCACTTTTTTTTATTTACCTTTAACTACCCCAACTTCTATCTGAATATATCCCAAGGATCACGATGTCATGTCTGCGAGACTGAATTCCCATATTGGGGTTCACTATGTTTATCTTGCACGATCTGTTGATTTGTCTGTAACCTCTTATCTAGCCATAACTAGACTTTTCCTGAATCAACAACTAACTGCTCGTTGGTCCATTTTTATATCTGTATTTCGTATAATCCCACTTGGGTTATTCCCTTTGTCTTAACGTACGTCTTGCACTTGCTTCTTATTTATCAATAACATCTCAGGTAGGAACCCTTACGTCATTTCCTTGACATCGTGTTTGCATAATGTTCTGGAATCGTAGCATATCTGTAGGATTTGAATCAGTGCAATCTCATTCCTTTTCTCATTTTTATCACATTCTTTTACCATTTCATAGTTACTAGAACCGCTTAATTCTGACTTAATGCCACATCACACATATTCCCCCCTTTAGGGGAGTACTAAGAGCTGAAGCCACGAGGATCTACCTATAGATGTTTTACCTCTTCATCTTTTGCGTCGTTTCACAACATCATTGACCCTTACTCGCCTTGCGGCAATCCTTCTATACTAGGGATAACAAATTTCCTTACTCGCGATGGTGACACTTAGTACAACTGGCACATACAATCCCTTAAGCTTAACTTTGCTCATATTGTTTGCTTTAGGGAAGCGTCTTCCTGAATGACCATTCCCTGAATTTCTCATGAATCGTCTTCTGTTGTCCATTCTATTATCGCCGAAATAAAATTTGAAATTCTCATGATGCTGACTATTATCCAATCACTCAGTCCCTAATTCATGTTTAGTTTATCTTGTTCACCAGCCCATACTGATTTCTATCGTTCTGGGGTCTAACTTTTCCTTTCGGTAGTCGTGTTGGAGTCACGAACTTATTTCTTGAAATAAGGATATGACTTTATGGCCTATACGCTTTTGTTGTCTCAAGGCATGTAACCTCTCGTCTTTTCCTTCAATTGACTATAGACTCTTTAATATTGTTTTGTTTTATCCACCGTTGTCATCCATGTATCATACTTACTCATAATGCTTCATTAACTCCTTTCTTATTTACCGCTAACATTTATGTCTATCACTTTATTCTCAAAACTCGAACAAGACATTCTTTTGCTTTTAGCTCCCCTTGATCCATCTACTGGCTCTTCGGGTTTCCTAACATTCTTTCTTTACTAGGGACGGGAGCCATACTAAGGTAATATTTATCCCTTCAAGGATTCCAGTGCCTATCTTTGTAGTACTCATATCTAGCTATACTATTTTAGAGTGCACCATCTAGGTGTCTCATAAGGAGATCTATTAGCACATTTGTAATATCCTTTGGAAATGTCAACTAATGCAAACAATCCATCCACCATTTTGGGTAACTCAAACCCCAGCCGGATCCTGATATCTCGTCCTTCTCTTAAACCGTATCTGTTAGCTCCCATATAGCATAACTAAGATCGATGTAGCCAATTGTACGTGCCTCTGTTAATGTTGAAGGTAACTCAAAAGGCTTATATTCCTCTGCCTGAATTGTAAATACTGTTAACCTTCATTAACTGGGCGCCTCGTACTCTTCTTCACCTTGCTCCTTTTACTTGCTAAAACTTGTGTCTCCCTCCTTATTCCTTTTTACCGTAAGAGTGGATAGGCATTCTTGCCTTAGGGGTCCTTATCAAGAAGCTTACACATCTTAGTATACACATGATTTGTTGAATACCTCATATTTATCCATCATAAGCATGATGCAAAAATTGAGTTCCTCTGACTCAACTCTTCCACAGCTATATCTCATACCAACTGTCTTTCTAGATGTAGGTATTGGCATACTATAAGTAAGATAGAGTTTAGGAAATTAAGTTCTTATAACTGAGCTCAACCACGTGATCTAGAGTAGGAAGAAAGAGTGACAATCCTAAATGCCCTGTAGCCTCCTGCTTATAAGTGTGGTGCACGACACACCCATAAATAAGACTCTACTAGACACGGCTTGTAGACTCCCTAGGACAGAACTGCTCTGATACCACTTTTGTCACGACCCAAACCGATGGGCCGCGATGGGCACTCGGTACCTTACTCAACCGAGTACCAACATAACATATCTTTTCATGTCATACTATCATAGAAAACTGAGCTGTAAGGCTACCGTGAGATAAATAGAATACAACATATGATACCAACTTATACATAAGACATACGGGCCTATAGAACCAAAATAACTACTCGTACACTGAACATAGGTCGACAAGGCCGTATAATCTTTTACGTACATGACATCTGTCTACAAGCCTCTAAGAATACATAATCTTCATAAGGGTTGGGACAGAGTCCCGCCATACCAAACAACACACATCTAAATTATACTAACTAAACAAGCAACTCCAGAGAAAATGGAGTGCACCAACATCTTCCGCTGAGCTAATCGCCTATTTGGAGGACTCTCGACCTATCTATCGAGACCTGCGGGCATGTAACGCAGCTTCCCCAGGCAAAAGGGACGTCTGTACAAATAATAAACCGAGTATGTAAGGAATGCAAATCAGTAAATAATAGACATGAGAGAAACATGGAGTAAAAGAATCGACATGTATGTCTGCAAAGTTCTATGAATCATTTCATTTTTATAATGTCATGCATATGCGTATAAATGTCATACCATGCATAGGTATATGCGTTCATAACATCATCAAGCCTCTGAGGGCATCCCATCACATCATTTCGGCCACTGTGGGCAAATCATCAACGTATACCAGCTGATCAGGTGGTGGTCCGTATATAACATCGTAACCTTTTTTCATATCCCATATATATATAATATACATATATACGCGCATATAACGCCATCTGGTCATGGGTCAATGTAAATGAATGCAATGCATGGGAAGTACGTCAATAAAATCTTTTGAAGTGTCATAGGACCATTATGCCTTTGAGTAATATCATGAAACAAACTTTATCAACTTACGTATTTTCTGAGACCCATGAATAGATGATAGAATAATATGACACATGGGGAATCAAGAACAAAAGCATCTCTAGTATTTCTATGAATAGAGTCATTTATGGAAATTGTGTATTTGCTCGTTTCGTTTGTATCGTATTGATCATGCCAAAAAGAAAGCAAGGATAGCCTTAACATACCTGAGTCAATTTTTTTGACAATCCTCTAGCATACGTCAATTGGGATAACACATAACGGCGAGATCGAAATAGGGAACAATCCGTATAAAATGCTCAAAGCAATAACGTTTCTATTGCAAAATTATCTTTGTTGAAACTCTTTCTCAAGGGATTTATAATTTACGTTATGGAATGGAAAGCTTACTGAAAACGCTTCTTAAGAGATTGGAATTGAAGTTACAAGAAATGAAAAGGTTGGCTGAAATTGTGCTTAAGATACTAGAAAGATGTTGTTTAATTATAAATATTATCTTTAATATTTGGGTGGGCCCCACGTTCCAAGCTTGGTGTAACTTTTCTTGGTCAAAGTGTGACACCTTTCCACCTTATTTAATTAGTCATTATGTAGATAAAGAATGCTTGCCACGTTGGGGAGGGGTAAGTCTTATCCCAAACTTATTAATTAATTACCCACTAATTTTAATTAACTAAGCAACCTTCCATTACCCAATAATTATTCAATTACCTCAAATTACTTAAAATACTACTCACTTTTAATACACTTTATGTACCCTACTATCATAGTCATGTGGTACCTTGTATGGCACTAGTCCATAAATATCGGGTATTTTTAGCTCGGACTATATTTTATCCCAAAATGTCAAACTTTGACTAAATTTATTTTCTTTGATTTGCTTACCCTCTCACCTTCACGAATTTACTTATCACTTATTTAAAATAGCATAATCCTTATAATCTCCAAATAATATTTTCCTTGGACTAATGTCAATTACCTTACGACAGACTCAACGTACAATACTACAGGGTGCAACATCATCGTAATTTAATACTGCGGAGCGTAACATCGACGTAATACTGCAGGGCATAACATCATCGTAATATAATATTACGAGGCGTAACATCATTGTAATATAATACTGCGGGGCATAACATTGACGTAATACTGCGGGGCATAACACTCTACTTATTCCTACATGTCATCCTATTTTGCTTCATATCTGGTTGTGCCTCGTGATTCTTTGAGTGCTCTTGTGTATGTATTCACACATGTGGGAGATTCTATTATTTTTTATCGTGTATATCATTTGTGTGTGGTTACTATTGGGAGTCTTGATACTAGTGTAGATCTTCTACTTCTTAATATGATAGATTTTGATGTCATCTTGGGTATGGATTGGTTGTCACCTTATCATACTATATTGGATTGCCACGCCAAGACGGTGACCTCATCCTTGTCGGGGTTGCCTTGATTAGAGTGGAAGGGACTCCTGGCCATTCTACTAGCATAGTTATCTCTTATGTGAAGGCTCGACGTATGGTCGAGAAGGGGTCTCTAGCTTATATGGCTTATGTCCGCGATTTTAGTGCAGAGGTTCCTTCCATGGACTCAGTACCAGTTGTTCGTGAGTTCCCACTGGTGTTTCTTGCAGATCTTTTGGGGATGCCACTCGATAGAGATATTGACTTCTGTATTGATTTGGCTCTAGGAACTCATCCCATTTCTATTCCACCATACCGTATGGCCTCATCAGAGTTGAAATAATTGAATGAACAGTTGCAAGATTTGCTTGATAAGGGCTTTATTAGACCTAGTGTCTTGCCCTGGGGTGCACCTGTATTGATCGTGAAGAAGAAAGATGGATCGATGAGGATGTGCACAGATTATCGGCAGTTGAACAAAGATACCATCAAGAACAAGTATCTATTGCCGAGGATTGACAACTTATTTGATCAGCTTCAGGTTACCAAGGTGTTTTCGAAGACTAATTTGAGGTCTTGCTAGCATCAGTTGAGGATCAGGGCATCTGATGTCCCTAAGAGAGCTTTTTGGACTCGGTATGGGCATTATGAGTTTCTAGTGATGTCATTTGGGTAGAAAAATACCCCAACAACATTTATATAATTGATGAACCGGGTGTTCAAGCCCTACTTGGATTCCTTCGTGATTGTATTTATTGATGACATCTTGATCTACTCCAGCAGTCAAGAGGAGCACGAGCAACATCTTAGGATTGTACTTCAGACTCTGAGAGACAGCCAGCTGCATGCCATGTTTTCAAAGCGCGAGTTTTGGTTAGACTCAGTTGCATTTTGGGGGCACGTCGTATCAGCAGAGGGCATAAAGGTGGATCCTAAGAAGGTTGAGGCAGTTCATAACTAGCCTAGACCCACTTCAGCTACAGAGATCCGGAGTTTCCTAGGTTTGGCGGGGTACTACAGCCGGTTCGTGGAGGGGTTTTCATCTATAGCAACCACATTGATTAGGTTGACCCAGAAGTGTGCCCCATTCAGTTAGTCAGACGAGTGTGAGTTAAGCTTTCAATAGCTCAAAGCTGCTTTGACTATGGCGCCAGTATTGGTGTTGCCCACAGGTTCAGGATCTTACACGGTGTATTGTGATACATCTCGTGTTGAACTCGGTGCAATATTGATGCAGGATGGCAGGGTGATTGTATATGTGTCACGGCAGCTGAAGGTTGATGAGAAGAATTACCATGTTCACGACTTAGAGTTGGCAACGATTGTTCATGCGTGGAAGATTTGAAGGCACTATCTTTACTGCATGTCGTGTAAGGTATTCACGGATCATCAGAGTATACAGTATTTGTTCAAATAAAAGGATCTCAATTTGAGGCAGAGGAGGTGGTTGGAGCTATTGAAAGATTATAATATCACCATTTTGTATCATCCCAGGAGTAGAAAGGCAGTGAGTATGGGTAGCCTTGCGTATATTCCAGTTGGTGAGAGGCAGCTTGATGTAGATGTTTAGGCTTTGGCCAATTAGTTCGTGAGGTTGGACGTTTCATAGCCCAGACATTTTATGGCTTGTACAGTCGCTCGGTATTTCTTATATGAGGGCATCAGAGAGCAATAGTATGATGACCCTCATTTGCTTTTCCTCGGGGACATAGTGCCGCACGGTGGTGCCAAGCAGGTTATTGTTGGAGATGATGGGGTTTTGAAAATGTAGGGTCATATTTATGTGCCCCAATGTGAATGGTCTTTGTGAGTTGATTCTTGAGGAGGACCACTGTTCCCGGTATTCTATTCATCCGGGTGCCGCCAATATGTATTAGGACTTACGTCAGCATTATTGGTGGAGAATAATGTAGAAGGATATAGTTGCATATGTAGCTCGATGTCTAAATTATCAGCAAGTTAAGTACGAGCATCAGAGACCTGGTGGTTTACTTCAGAAGTTAAAGATTCCCGAGTGGAAGTGGGAGCGTATCACTATGGATTTTGGTGTTGGACTCCCACGAACTCAGAGGAAGTTCGATGCTGTATGGGTCATTGTGGACAGACTGACCAAGTCAGCACATTGCATTCCTATAAAAGTTACCTATTCTTCAGAGTGGTTGGCTGAGATCTACATCCGTGAGATAGTCCGTCTTCACGGTGTGACCACGTCTATTATTTATGATTGAGGTACGCAGTTTACCTCACACCTCTAGAGGGAAGTACAGCGTGCTTTGGGCACGCAGGTTGAGTTGAGCACAATATTTCATCCCCAGACGGACGGACAGTTCGAGCGCACTATTCAGATATTGGAGAATATGCTTCGCGCCTGTGTTATGGATTTTGGGGGTTCTTGGGATCAGTTCTTGCCACTTGCGGAGTTTTCCTACAACAACAGGCATTCAAATGGCTCCTATGAGGCATTATATGGGAGGCGGTGTCGATCGCTAGTGGGATGGTTCGAGCCGGGGGAGGCTCGATTGTTGGGTACATATTTGGTACAGGATGCCTTGGATAAGGTCCAGGTTATTCAGGATCGACCTCGCATAACTCAGTCTAGGCAGAAGAGTTATGTCGACCGACGAGTTCGTGATGTTGCATTCATGGTTGGAGAGAGGGTATTTCTCTGGGTTTCACCCATGAAGGGTGTGATGAGGTTTGGCAAGAAGGGAAAGTTGAGCCCTAGGTATATCCGACCCTTCGAGATTCTTGAGAGAGTGGGTGTGGCTTATAGGCTCGCATTTCCACCTAGTTTATCAGCAGTTCATCTGGTGTTCCATGTGTCTATGCTCCAAAAGTATCACGGTGATCCATCCCATGTGTTAGATTTTAGCTCAGTCTATTTGGACAAGGATTTGAACTATGAGAAGGAGCCTGTGGTTATTCTAGCCCGGTAGGTCCGACAGTTGAGGTCGGACATGCGGAGTAGATATCCACACCTTTCACCACTCCAGTTACTGTCTATGGTTGTTCGAGGACGAACGTTTATTTTAGTGGTGGAGAATGTGATGACCTGATAGGTCATCTAGAGTTTTAACCCTTAATTTTGTGTTTTGAAACCTCAAATAGCTCATTTTTGCCTTCCTCGATTTGTGTGTCCGTGTCGTTTTTTGGAAGGCTTTTATGTGAAATACTGATTAAAATGTGAATTCGTGCCTTAATATCCATTTGAGTTAACTTTGATCAACGTTTTGAGAGAATGGAACCAGATCCATGTTTTGACTGTCTCGGCGGTTCCGTATCGTGATTTGGGACTTTGACGTATGCGCGAAATCAAATTCGGAGGTCCCTAGGTCGAGTTATCACATTTAGTCGAATATTTGAAGTTTCAAGGTTTAAAGAATTTAAAGATTTGACCAAAGTTTGACTTTGTTTCTATCGGGTCCGGATTCTAGTTCCGGAACTTGGTATAGGTTCATTACTATATTTATGACTTGTCTGCAAATTTTAGTGCAAAACGGAGTTGAATTGACGTGATTCAGACGTCCGATTGTTAAAATAGAAATTCCTAAGTTTGATTGAAAATTTTATTTGATTTGGTATCTGATTCATAGTTCTAGGTGTTATTTTGGTATTTTGATCGCGGGAGCGAGTTTGTATGATGTTTTTGGAATTTTGTGCATATTTAGTTTAGAGCCTCGCGGGCTGGTGTGAGTTTTGGCGTCAGAGTGGTTTTGGACTTAGACAATAGTTGGTGCATGTGTGTTCTGGTGTTGCACTGCAGATAGACGGGGTTTATCTCATTCTTTCAAATTTTCAACGCTAAAAACCTTAGAGGTGATTTTTCCAAGAACTCTGCTTCCCCAATTCATTGGTAAGTGACTCTAACCAACTTTGTTTTAATTACCCATTACATATCATAAGATTTCAAACTTAAATGTAGGATTTTCATGGTAGAAATTGGGGATTTGGGTAGAATTAGGGATTTTTGTAAAATTGGAATTTAGACCTCAAATTGAGTTGGAATTTACACCTCAGATTGAGGTCAGATTTCGAAATAAATTACATAACCGGACTCAGGGTGAATGGGTAATCGGGTTTTGGTCCGAATTTCAGGTTTGGACCAAGAGGGCCCAAGAGTTAACTTTTGTTGACTTTTTCAATAATGACCTAAATTTAACCTCTTTCATTCGTGGGTAGTTCTTGAGGCTTATTTTGAATCGTTTGGTTAATAAATTGCTAGATTTTATTGGTTCGGAGTCTTGTTCGAAAGGCAAGGGTGTGGTTGGACTTTGAGTTGATTTTGGAGCAAGGTAAGTGTCGTGGTTAACCTTAACTTGAGGGATTAGGACTTGTTTTCCTATTTGCTACGTGTTTAAATATTTGGGTACAACGTATATGTGAGGTGACGAGTACGTATGCGTTGTTGTTGGGTTAAAGCATGCAGGTGGGACTTGTTTCTTATAATTTACATCCTTCTTTGATTATGGTATCCATGCTTAGACTAGTTTATTACTTAATTGATCGTTCTTTCCGCATTTATGAACTAGTTGTGATAATTGAGTATTTTTGGAAGTTGAGGTTTGGTATTGTGGAACCGTTGTTGACGTAAGGTTTATTCTTGCTTATTCTATCTCCCCAAATGTTATATATCCATTGCAACATGGTAAGAGAGAGTGTTAAAGTACGAAGGGTGATGTCATGTCGATTATTGTTTCATTTATTGCTTAATACATAGTGAGAAAGATAGTTAAAGCACGAAGGGTGATGTATTTCCGTATTTATTGTTTCATGATAAAATTGAGAGTAAAAGCACGAAGGGTTATGTCGTGCCGTATTTATCCCTTTATGAAGAGATTGAGAGTAAAAGCACGAAGGGTGATATAGTGTCATTATTATTATTTCATGGTGAGGTTGAGAGTAAAAGCACGATGGTTGGACTCATTATTGAATGGGCTTCCGAATTTTGTAACTTTTATTGGATTTCGAGATGTGGGCCCGGATGGCGACTTTTGAGTTGACTTTTTGACTTTTGATTAAGAACTTAGTATTTTCTTATGGAATTGATTCCTCTAGATCGTATTGATTGTATCGAATTGTTTGTGGCTAGATTAGAGGCATTCGGAGGCCGATTCGCGAGGCAAGGGCTTATTGGAGTAGAGATTTGCACGGTTTGAGATAAGTAACACTTCTAAACTTGGTTCTAAGGGTATGAAACCCTGAATTACGCGTTATATGATTGGTGTTGAGGTGACACATATCCTAGGTGACGGGCGTATAGGTGTGCACCGTAGAAATTGTGACTTGGTCGATTTCGTGGAATTGTATAGTTGAATAATCTTGTTATTATATGTATATTCTCCATGTGTTTTAGAAATTGAGCGATGAGTCATGTTAGAAATCATACATAGGCTACATATTGGTACTGTTGGGATCCACAGAGGTCTTGTTTCATGTTGAATAATTTCCTTATTTGCAATTATGTAATCAGTCACAGTGATTATTTTCATATTATATCTCAGTCTCTGTTGTCATCTATTGATATATAATATCATCATTATTTGGGTTGATTATCATGATTCTTGTGAGCCCGAGAGACTGGAGAGATTGATGAGTTAGTGAGGCTAAGGGCCTGATTTTGAGGATATTTATGGGATCGGGCTGCATGCCGAAACATATTTTATTGATTCATGCCATGATTAGCTTTTTATAGTGCTTGGGCTGGATTGCCCCTCCGGAGTCTGCATACCCACAGTGAGCGCAGGTGTCTATTGAGTGCGGTGCGAGTCTCGAGCGATTGGGAGAATTTAGTGACTGTGAGGACTGGGTGATTGTGAGGAATGAGTGACCGTGAGGATGGAGTGAATGGCAGGACTGAGTGATTGATACTCTGTGAGTATGTATATGATTTCATCACTGTTTTGCACTCCAGTTGGCATGCGTAATTGACATGTAGATATCGAGATGCATCATCTCTTATCTCCGTTGTATTTGGCATATCCTATCTGTTTGGGATTTATCTGTTAAATTTGGAAGCCTTTCTGTAACGTATTTCTATAATTGAACTGTACCATCTGAAGCTCGTCACTACTTACAACCCAATAGTTAGACTTGTTACTTACTGAGTTGGTTGTACTCACGCCACACCCTGCACTTCGTGTGCAGATCCAGGTATTTTCGGACACGGTGGTTGCTGGTTCTCAGAGTTGTTCAGTCATTCGGAGATTTTCGAGGTAGCTGCTCTGGCGTCCGCAGACCTTGACTCTCCTCTCCTATCCCTCAGTTTTATTTATTCAGTTTCTACTTTCTTAGACAGAGTATCAGACTTTATATTTGTATAGATGCTCATGAACTCAGTGACACCCTGGTTTTGAGAAACTTCTGTATCAAGTTGTGACAGTTTTATCAGTTTTTATGAGATTTTTACTTATTTAAACCTCTTTTAGTATATTAAAAATTTGAAAGTGTTGGAAATGTCCGAGTAGTCGGCTTGCCTAGTACCATGATAGGCGCCATCACGAAAGGTTGAGTTTTGGGTCGTGACATATGTTTAGGTAAATTTTCAACTATTTCACTATGCATTCACCCCTAAGGGTCTTCAGTGTGGCGGAGGAGTACAAATCCATAAATGAATATCGTAAAATAAAATTGTAACTCTGCATAAAGATTTCAAGGCGAGCTAAAATTTGGAAAACAAAATCAAAATTTTGATAAAAGAGGTAAACCTTTTTCTTGCAAAACTATCAAACAAGCACAGTACTTCATAGCATAAAAACAAGTTGTGATGAAATATTTCTAACCTTGTTTCTTTCCAAATGGAAAAAATAACTCTTTTGTTATTATTTTGAATAAAAGGAAATATTGCAAAAGGCACAACAATGGAACTCTCGGAGGAAAAATACTATTGCTTTCACATTCTTATATGGAAAGATTATATGTTGTAGCTAACTTATACGCTGTATTATCATTCGTATCTTTATTTTAGAAAATTACTATACGTAGTTATATCTGACTTTTTCAGCAAATTCACTTATAATACTGAAATAAGAGATTAATTGTTTTGAATTGAACACTAACAACACAAGCTCTGGTAGCTCAGTTGGTTAGAGCACACGTTTAGTAAGCGAGAGGTCTTGCACTACTAGAAAATACTAAAATTCCGATTGAATAATTCCGACTGAAAAAAGAGGTCGGAAATTTGTGATTGTTTCAGTCGGAAATAGACAAAAAAACTATTTAGTTTTTTCTCAATTTATTTTGACCGTGTACCGACTATTTTGGTCGCTAATATTGGCGCAAAACTGAGAGAATTAAATTTCCGACCGATTCCGTCGGTCAATAAAAGTCAAAATTCTGGAGTTTGACTAGATTTAGATTTTTGACTGAATTGGTCGGAAAAAATTAAAATAAAAAACAATTTTTTTAAATATTCCAACCGAAATGGTCGAAAAAGTTGCGAGTTCCAAAGCCTGACTTGTCAGTGCTTTTACCAACCAAATCGGTCGGAAAGCTTATTAAATAATATAATAATTTAATGGTTCCGACCGAATCGGTCAAAAAATAATTTTAAAAACCCCATGTCCGTTAGTCTGTTCTCTTCTCTTCTCTTCTTTTTCCTCCTTCTCACTCCCACTTCCCACCTCCGCTCCATTTTACCATTAGAGCTTCTCCACACTTCCACACTTCCACCATCACCATTAGAGCTTCTCCACACTGCCTCTAATCTAGCTCTTTCCCCCTCTCTTCTTCTTCTCTCTACCATCCATTGTCCCGTCAGAACAGTCTTTGTCGAACCCTAACTTATCTTTTTTGTAACTGCATAATTCTCCATCTCCACAAGCTTTGAGTTGTAGGCCACTGCCATCTTCACCTTGTAAAGCTGTAGTTTTCCTCATAGCAAGGTTAGTTTGAATTTTTGGGAAATTTTTCTATGGCTTAATTTCTAAGAAAATTAGTTATATTGTTAGAAATTAGTTGGTAAATTATTAAATTATTATTGTAAATTAGTCAAATTGTTTTTGCATAATTATGATTGTAGATGATAAATATTTGAATTCCTTTTACTTTATATTAAACAATTATGCTCTTTAAATTAAATGCCTTAATTTTTATATGCTATTTGAATTCTTTAATTTTTATATTTTGAAATAGTTTAAATATTTGTTAACTATGACTATTTCATTTTATAAGCTTTTCATTAATAACCAAAAGTATTATGTACAAATCAGCCAGACTGTATAACACAGTCTGTTTCTCTCATCTCTTCTATCAGTATTCTCTTCAACACTAAGCGCCTTTGTTATCAATATCTATTGCTTACCTAGGAAATCTATATTTTTTAAGTATTAACCTAGTGGTACTATTGGCTCTAACATGACAAGTATATGCAATCTCTCTAGCCATTGATTCACATATATTATCTTTATGAGCAAACATCATGTTGTTCCTTTCTATGCAAACTGCATACACATATTCTGTAAACACCATCTTAACTAGCTTTGCTTTCACAGTTTTCCCTTTTTGTGTTCTGCTCAATCCATTATTGCATCTGGTTCCATGTGCTCATATTCACCCAAGTGATTTACAGCCACTGCATTAGCTTCTTCCAAACCTGTCTTCCAACTACACATTCCGCAAACAAATGATCCCTGGTTTCAGCTACCTCTTTACACATGATATGATTATTTTCAACTTGAATTCCCCAGCTTTCCAGTCTTGTAGCAGTTAGCAGTCTATCTTGTTATTGTAGCCATGTTATAAAAACTGCTTTTGGTCTTGCTTCATTACCACACATGATGTTTTTCCATGTAACTTTAGGCAACTCCCCAACCATGTTCAATTATATGCTTCTGATCATGCTTTTGTTCTTCAAGTATTCTGGTTGTACATATCTCAAGTTATCTCTTGCTTTAAGTATTGTTTTGATCATCCAGCTAGCGTGTTGGGGGATAGTCATACTCTCCAAAGTGTGTGATTTTATATAGTACTCATGAATCCACTTAATCCACAAAGTATCTTTCTTAGTCTTCAAATCCCAACAAATCTTTATTATTGCTGCTTTGTTCCACAATTTAAGATTTGTGAGATTTAATCCCCCTGCTGACTTTGGCATGCACATCTTACTCCAAGCTACTAGTGACTTTATGGTAATTATATTTGTTCCTGACCATATAAAGCTTCTGCAGTATCCCTCTATGGCTTTAATCACCTTAGCAGGTATGATAAACAGTTGTGCCCAATCGGATTGAATACCAAACAGTACTAATTTAACCAGTTATACTCTGCCTGTATATGATAGTTTCTTGGCTGTCCATGATGATATTCTTGCTTTAATTTTAGTGATTAAAGGCTGCCATTCCACCAATTTCAGTTTTCTAGTAGCCAGTGGGATTCCTAGATACCTGAATGGTGATTCACCTTGCCTATATCCAATTACTTGTTGGATTTCCTGCTTGCTTTCTTCTGAAACCCCACCATAATAGATAGCACTCTTGGATTGATTAGCCTGTAATCCTGAAATATTTGTAAATATACCAAACTTTTCATGTAGAAGCCCCACTGATATTTTTTCACCTTTAGCAAACATGAGAAGATCATCTACAAAGCACAGATGTGTGATATTTAGCTTGGAACAGTTTGGATTATACTTAAACCGCCTCTCTTCCTTTAAGGTGCTGAGACTTCTACTCAAATACTCTATAACAATAGCAAATAGTAAGGGAGACATTGGATCTCCTTGACGAAGTCCTCTGGCAGCATCAAAGGGTGGTGTTGACTCTTCATTTATAACTATAGAGTAATTAACAATAGTAACACACTCCATCACCCATCAGATAAATGTTTGAGGGAAACTCAATTCTGTCAGCATTTGTTCCAAAAATCTCCAATCCACTGTATCATATGCCTTTTGAATATCAACCTTAATTATACATCTAGGCGATATATGTTTTCTTGTATAGGTCTTCACCAACTCATGAGCCATAATCACATTATCTGCTACTTTCCTTCCTGGGATAAATCCTGATTGAGCTTCAGTGATAATAGATGCTATCACCTTCTGAATTTTGCCTGCAAGGGCCTTTGCTATGATCTTGTATAGAACAGTGCAACAGAAAATTGGCATATGCTCCTTGATTGTAGCAGGATTGACTACCTTTGGTATCAGGGTGACTGTTGTACAGTTAATTCCTTTATACATTTTGCATGTTGTAAAGAAATCTTGCACAACTTCAATGATTTCACTTTTAATGACTGGCCAAGCTCTTTTATAGAATACAGCATTATATCCATCCACACCCGGAGTTGATCCCATAAGTGACTTATAAAACTTTATTATCTCTATCTTGATATCTCTTGCTTATGTTAATCTTCCTCCCTCTTGATATTCTAGCTCTAGTATTTGTTTCTTCTGTTTTCTATCTTTGATAACAGCTGAAAAGTAGCTTGTATTGGCATCTCCAAGTTTGATCCACCTTGCCCTGACTTTTTGTTGCAATGTACTTTCTTCTATCATAGACCACTTCTCAAGTTGACAGATAATCTTCTTTTCTTCCATTGCTAACTCATCTTAGTATTGGTGCCTTAACTTGAGTTGTATTTCTTGGAGATCCTCTCTTGCTTGAATAATTCGTGTTGCTACACCCTTGAAGTCAGTTTCATTTAATCTTTTCAGCTTCTCCCTTAATCCTTTCTGTTTAATCCAGATATTTTCCATCTTGTGTGAGTGATATCTTTGTTTCTAGTTATCCTCCACTAGGTGAAGAAAATTCTCATGAGTTGCCCATACATCGAAAAACTTGAATGTTGTTCTGATCCTTGGCTCCCTCACATTAGTAGTTATCATCATAGGACAGTCATCTGATATATGTGGTAGTTTATACTCATTAAGCAAGTGGCCGTATTTTACCGTCCATTCAGCATTTCCAAAAGCTCTGTCTATTCTGCTCCATATTCTATCACCCCCTTGTTGCTTATTTTTCCAAGTATAATAATCTCCTTTTCATGTCAATTCATTCAGCATCAATTGTTGAATACATTCTGTGAAATCCTTTATCTCATAGCTAGTGACTGTTGCTCATTTCAATCTATCATGTAGACTTAAGATAGAGTTTAAATCCCCCCAAATGATCCGTGGTTTAGTTATTTTTTGAGATAAATTGTTCAATTGTTGCAATAAATCTCTCCTCTGCTCCACTGTATTGTATCCATACACTATTGTCATTTCACACTCAATTTGTTGATTCCTACTCACCACTGAACAGTGAATAATCTGTGTTGCCTTCTTCACAACTTCAATCTTGTAAGCATTAGTATCCTAGATCAACCAAATCCTGCCATTATGTGCATAGCTGTAATTATTTTCAAATTCCCAACCTGGAACAATTTTATTATAAATTGTTTGAGCTCTATGTTCCTTCACCCTTGTCTCCACTAATCTTGCTACTTTAATTTTATTTTTTTTGAGATACTTAGCTAATTCTTTCTGCTTATATCTCTTATTTATAGCCCTCATGTTCCATACTAACCAAGTCATTATTGATGACATATAAATCCTCCACCTATATCAGTAGGTAGGATTTTTGTCATCACATCATCTTCACACTGCATGATCTCAAATTTATTTCTCACTGGAATGGCTACTTCAATCAGTTGATTCACAGGTCGATCATTAATTTCTTTTACTGCCTTCCCTTTTAATAAATGCTTCTCTTTAGAGTGTGGGCTCAATTCCTCTGTATCCACTTTCTCTATTGGCTGCTGAGCTTTTTGATTGCCTACTTCATATTGATTTCCCTTCTTCTCACCATTAGCTTCAGTTGTATCTCTTTTAGCTTCCTTTGGCACCCAGGTTCGCACCACATTCTTAGGACCTTGCTTCCTCTTTTGAAAGTTGTTGTTTCTTTGTTCCTCATTCTTCACATCATTCATTTTCTGCTTTGTACAATTATGTCCTATCATTAAACATTCTTCACAATAATCTAGCTTCCATTCAAATATAGCTGATTGTTGAAATGTTTTCCCTGATATATCCAGTACAGTTACTTCATCTGGTAATGGCTCCGTGACATTGACCTCTATAAGCATCGTGGCAAATGATATTCTGGTTTGCTTTGTTCTGCATTCGTCCGCATACTTTAGCACTCCAATCGCACTAGCTATCCTGCTCAATGAATCTCAGCTCCAGCAATTCATAGGTACGCTAGGAAATTTAACCCACAAAAGCAGCTCTGTAAGGAACTCAGCATTAAAATCAAACTCCGGGCACCATTACTTCAAGATCATAGGTTTGTTGTTTATGCTATATGGGCCTGCATAATGTACTTCATTCAAATCAGCCATCGACTGAAATTTAACAATATAATACCCTTCTTCATGATAATACACTTCAGGTTTAGCTACCATATTCCAATTTTGAACCATATATCGTCTCATATAGTTATATCCTGGTGTTTCACTTATCACAAAAACTACTAAAGCATCCTTCCACTTATTATCTTCCCTGTTTGTTTCTTCCTTATCGAGCTTGACTAGTAGACTTCCATCAATCAACTCTGGTGATATGTAATCAAGTGGCATACCATTAGTTTCTGCTCGATTGCGATTGAATAGCCCAGACCAAGTGTTATCTGGAGTTTGGCTCTTTGATGTCTTCTCAGGTTTCCTCAGATCTGGTTGTTTGTGTTGAGTTGGTTGTTGTTCTTCAGTAATTCCCGTCAATTAAAGTTGCAGAGGCTCACTTATGTTCAAATTCCTAGCTCCGTTGGTCATTTTGCTTGCCGAAATTAATAGGAACAAAGGTGAAAATTGGGTTGCTAATGATGTAATCACTCGCTGTTCACTTCCATTTTCTAGGATTTCAGCTATCATCCTAGCACTGACTAAGCTTCCCACTGTTACAATTGCTTGTTTCTTCGGTTTTCCTCGCCATCTAGCCATGGCTGCCGCCGTCGGCGAAGGTTTACTTAACTTGCGCCGATCGCCCTAGTCTAGAGAAAAAATAATAAAGCCCGTGGGTAAACTTATGAAATGTGATGTAGCTAGTACGATTTTAACAATAGTGAAGTAAATGATTGTAAAATTAAAGTTGATTAAATATAAGAAATCATTAGTTGGAAATCGAATTAAGTTTATGGTTGCCTTTTAGTTTACTAATAAATTTGGATAAATGCAAAACCCCTTTTTAGATTACTAAATAAGATAAATAAATATCATATTATACTAAAATATATTATAAAACTATTTACATAAGTAATCTTTGAAAATTATTATTAAATTTATTAGTTAGTGTAAATAACATAAATATATTTTACCTTCTAATTCTCTTATATGTGTAGATGGAATTTGGGGGCATCGTAGATGGATGTATGATAGGAAACATCAGAATCGTACGGGGTGGTTCCGCCTCAGTCTCCACTACTATAAATTTTATGCCAATGCCTAATTTGTCACCTTTGAGTCCTCGTTTCCCTGCTAGTCAGCATAATGGCACGCCATTAATTCCATCCAAGGGTGGGCATGATGGTTCATCTTTTGTGCCACCATCATCATCCATGTCACGACCCAAAATTCCACCACAGGCGTCGTGATGGCACCTAGTCTCTAAGACTAGGTAAGCCAATTTCAATTACCTTTTGAAGCCATTTTTTTGAAACTAACAGCGAAAATAATTACAATATATAACCTCCCAAGACTAGTAGTACTGAGTCACGAACTCTAACTGAATACATGGAATGATCACGAGGACCGAATATACAATACTGTTGGATTACAAATTAACAGTACAATAAAATAAAAAGACTCCAAGGGATAGTGACGACCAAGCAGCTCTACCTTGAATCCTTAATATCCCACTTTAACTCTCCTCAAGTCTGATATCTTCAATATCTGGCTCTGCACAAAAATGTGCAAAAGTGTAGTATGAGTACACCACAGTCGGTACCTAGTAAGTATCAAGACTAACCTCAATGGAGTAGAGATGAGGTACAGTCAAGACACTCACTAGTCTAATAACCTGTGCAATATAATATACAAAATACTAGAAAACAGATAGTAAATAAAGGCAGGATAAAAAAACCAGTGGTATGCGCATCAAGACAACAAGAATACCATAAATATCACTCAACAATTAATAAATACATGTATGCCCAATTAATTCAAGTTTTTCAAATAAATATTCTTCACATATAATTCTTCCAAATAACTCTCTTTTAAATGAAGTTTTCTCAAATAATTATTTTTCAAATATAATTCTTTCAATAAATCTTTTCAAATATAATTTTCTCAAATAAATATCTTTCAAATACAACTCTTTCATATAATTCTTTTTGAATAAAAATCCTTCCAAATAAATATTTTTGAATATAACCCTTTCAATTAAAAAGTAACCATATGACACCTTATTTCATAATCATAAAAATAATACGGGTCTCAGCCCATTTTCATATTTTTCGTAAATACGGGTCTCAGACCATTTTTATATTTCTACTACACCGCGTGCCTATAATTAAATCATATCACAACCGCACGAATAATTCATGTGCTAATTATCATTATCATTTCATCCCAGCACCTCGTGCCCATATTTCATATCACAACTGCACAGACTATTCACGTGCCAAATATCCTTATTACTAACTAATGGCACCTCGTGCCCACATTTCAATTTATAATCCGCCTAGCAATAGTCACAGACTCTCAATTAAAACATAAATCAGATTGTTATCAATTTACCAACAACAAGACAAATTGCACAAGGTATAAAAATAAACACAAAAAAATCATAACATCACAGAAAAATCATCAACACCACAACCCCATATCATCACATATCGTCCCTGACAATAGCCACCCTTATCACTCCTATTGCCACCCTTATCACTCCTATAGCCACCCTTATCACTTCGCCCAGACAATATCAATAGCCACCCTTATCGCTCCTATTGCTACCCTCCACCCTTATCGCTCCTATTGCCACCCTTATCGCTCCTATTGCCACCCTTATCCCTCCGCCCAGATAATATTCCAACAAACACAACAACAGTAAAATGCCACCCTTATACTCACATAATATCAACGGTGAAATGTCACCCTTATCTCCCCAAAATAATAACTCACACAACACAATAATTGATACGAGAAATTAACACGGCAACATAACAAAATCAATTCATATCACAATTTTTCCAATGGCCACAACCAAATTCCAAAGATATAACAAAATTAATTAATTTCACAACAAATACCCCAAGGCTCCACACAATATATATAACACCCAAAAATAATCAATAGAGATAGAAATTACTCAGCATAAAGCAAAACCTTCATTAATGCAAATTTAGATAATTATATTAACACTTATTCTTAAGTTCGCTTAAATTAATTATTTGCATAGAAAAATTCATATTGGAATTAATTTCCAAGAAATATAAAACCAACAATGCTCACGAAATTTTATAAATATTTCAAGTAATAATCACATCAAATTATCATTTAAAAACAAATTCAACAATAAGGATTTAGACATGGCAAACATATGATTTAATAATTTTTCACAATTTTCTAATATACTACAAAATAATGCCTAAGACTTTAATTCAATGAATTTTACACGTATAAGCCCGAGTACGTACTCGTCACCTCGCATACACGACTTTTCACATTTCACAAATGGCACATAAGACTCAATGCCTAAGGGGTAATTCCCCCACTCGAGGTTAAGCAAGACACTTATCTTTTTGAAGTTAGGCCAATATTTAAAAATAGCATTCTTGCTTGAATTGACCTCTGGACAGCTCAAATGTATCCAAATTAATTGTATAACTCCATTAAAATTCATTGGAAATAATTTCGGATAATAATACGTCGACTTAAAAATTTATTTCAAAAAGTCAACAAAATAAATGCGGGGCCCGCCCCTCGGAACCCGACATAATTTTCATGAAATCTAAATACCCATTCCGATACGAGTTCAACCATGCCAATTTTATCGAATTCCAAAAACAACTCGACCTCCAAATCTTAAATTTTCGTTTTTGGAAGATTTCTTCCATTTAAATCCGAATTAAACGATGAATATAACCATAGATTTATGAAATATAATTACTTTTGGATACAGGATACTTACCCAGGTCGAAATCATGAAGAACTCCTCCAAAACCTCCCCAAAACCGAGCTCCAAAAATCCAATCGAAAATGGCAAAATGACCAATATTGGTCCTTAAGTTTCTGTCCAGTTTTCACTTCTGCGGGCTGACTTTGCGCTTCTGCGAGGTCGCTTTTGCGAGCCAAAATGCGCTACTGCGAAGCCCCACAGTGCACTTCCCAACAGTGTTCGCTTCTGCGGAAGAAAATGCACTTCTGCGGTGTCGCTTCTGCGACAAAACGACCGCTTCTCCGAAATATTGCCAAGCTGCCTCATTCCACTTCTGCGATCACGCAGGTGCACATAATGCGTCGCACCTGCGACCTCTGTGCAGTACCCCTTCCCATTCGCTTCTGCGATGAAATCCTCGCTTCTTCGATGTCGCTTCTGTGATCAAACATCCGCAGAAGCGATACAAACAACTGCTGCCCAGAAACAACAGAAATTCCCAGCAGCTATCTCATCCGAAAATCAACTCCGTTAACCTTCCGAAATTCACCCGAGGCCCTCGGTACTTTAACCAAATATACCAACATGTCCCAAAATACAATACTAACTTAGTCGAGGCTTCAAACCACGTCAAACAATGCCGAAATTCCGAATCGCGCATCGAATCGAGTTATAAGTTTTCAAATCTTCCAACTTCTATATTTTGCACCGAAACGTATCAAATCAATCCATAATGACTTCAAATTTTGCACACAAGTCATAATTGACTTAATAGAGCTATTTCCATTTCCGGAATCGAAATCCGACCTCGTCATCAAAAATTTACCCTTTGGTCGGACTTTTCCAAAATCTTATATTTTTCAACTTTCGCCAAAATGTGTCGAATTGTCCTACGGACTTCCACATCCAAATCCGAACATGCACCTAAGTTCGAAATCATCATATGAAGATATTGCCATCCTCAAAATTCTATTCCGGAGTCGTATGCTCAAAGGTCAACTCTTCGGTCAACTCTTTCTATTTAAGCTTCAAATTAAGGATAGTTCTTTTAATTTAATTTCGAATATTCAGTAAATCAAACTCGACCACACCCGCGGGTCATAATACATATTGCGAAGCTGCTCGAGACCTTAAGTCACTAAATGGGGTGTAAATGCTTAAAAAGATAAGTCGGGTCGTTACATTCTCCACCTCTTAAACAAACGTTCGTCCTCGAACATTCTAAGAATTATTCCGAGGTTACCAAATTGATGATTTTACTTTTACACATACACTCACGGTTGATTCCATGCTACCGCATTTGAGATAAGCCTGACAACATCATCTCTTTTGAGTTTATTTCTTTTATCCATACTTGTAAACTTTAAGATCAATTTCTTACACTCCAAACATTTCAAAAGGTCTGATTTTCACAACAACGCACGGTATTAGTCTCAACTGGCTATAACAACTCGTGCCTACGCACACATCAATTTTCTTGATAGTGTTGAAGTACTTCAAAACTTTCTCTGAGGTGCTACATTCTTCTCTGCTTAGGATCATTCGCCCTCAAACACATAACATATTTATCTCTTCCTTTGCAAATCCCAATCCTCCATATTTTACTAACTCCCAAATATTTTAGAAATTTGGGCAGAGTCTCCCCTGTAATTGGGCCTATCCACCTGCTAGAGTAACACCAAAAATAACTCCTAACAACACATCCACAACCCAACAATATACCACAAGATATATATCAATAACACCAATCTCGGCATCACAAGCATTGCATTACCATAATGATATCAGGACCTGAAGCACATCATATGTATGCTCATCACCACATCTCTGGCCTTGAAAGTTGTTCATAATTAATTCCAGCATCATCAATTAATCTCATATTAACCACCACCTCATTTTGAATTTTTACAACACTGACAACAAAATGTGAGGCATGAAGACCTCACGATTACTTACTCGGATTAATGAGTCACATTTAAACACTCACCTCATATGCTAAAACTCAATATTTACAACACTAAAATGGCTGAATATGAACAGAAAATATACAAGAATTATCAAATAAGCCTAACAGGCATGACTCCCTATTAGTATTATTGTACAAATTAATTTCACAAAGGGATAATTTTAAACTCATAAATATTTCACCACAAGGACCTCGTCCTTATATAGCTTCCACCGTGACTTGTAGCCCGGTTTAAATATTTCACATCATATATAAAATGCGAGGATCTCATCTTCAACTCCGAATTACAAGTATTTTGCACATTGTGCCAACTGAAATTGCAATCTCCTCTCTTTCTTCTTTTCAATATAATAGTTTTCACAACACATAATGAACTCTCATACCGGTAGGGCGTATAATTCATAAAAATTGAAATCAATTATTCTGAAACACATTAAACCAACTGTAATGAATAATAAAAATTACTTTTGGACTTATAGCCCTCAATGGTGTACAAAATAAATGACAGACACGGGCTCACACCTTTAAATCTCCCAACAGGGATAAACATATAAGTGGGTCACAAATTTACGAAGCACACCCATAAGTGGAGCATAATAGGAAGACTCACCTCAATATTCAGAACCGAATCAATTTAAGGAGAATATCCTTTTATAATAAAAAAACAGGATCGTACCTGTAACAACACCATCTGGTGTATTGGCCTCAGCCAAATCATAGTGATTAAATCAACGGGTCGGGCCTCCACCTCTTAGGCGCCTACTATCCGCCTGTCCTCTACCTCTAGCTGACTGTGCACGTGGAGTATCAACTGGAATAAAACTTGTGGCTGGAGTGTTCAGATGAAATCCACCCCTCTTAAGTTTGGAACGATCTCTCATGATATGCCTAGTATCACCACACTCATAACAACCCCTTTGAGGTCGCGGCTGCTCGTACTGAGTTTGTGCCGGATAACTGAAATAACCGCTGTAAGAATCTCGTGTCAGTGGTGCACTGTAAACTGGAGCACTTCGAGTAATATAATGTGCGGACTGAGCTGACCGGCTGGTCGAGCCTCCGTTATAATGGGTTCTAGCTGAAGAGTAAAATCCACTGAACCCTCCAGAACTTCGAGACATTTTGGCCTCCTTAGACTCCCTTTCCACGCCTAAAACACCCTCAATATTCCTTGCCATCTCCACTACTTGTTGAAATGGAGTATCAGTTTGCAACTCTCAAGCCATGCATTGTCCAGGACAAGTGAGATCTTCGGTCTGCATGCCTGGGAGCAGCTCAAACAAAGAAGAGTCCGGTCCGGTCTGAATTATTTTAATATCATAATCGGGCCCCTCAAGAATCTGCGGACCCGTTCTCTGATTGTAGGAACTAAGATAGGTGCATGACGGGCTAACTCACTAAACCTGATAGCATATTCTGGCACAGTCATAGTGCCCTAACGCAACCGTTCAAACTCTGTGTGCCACGCATCTCTGAGAGTCTGGGGAACAAACTCTTTCAAGAACATTTTCGAAAATTGAGCCCAAGTTGGTGGTGTCGCATCGACTGGTCTACCTTCTTCATAGATTTGCCACCATCGATACGCTGCGCCTGACAGTTAAAATGTAGTAAAGGCAAATCTGCTCACCTCCACAATACCCATGGTGCGGAGAAATTCTTGGGCATCCTCTGAGTTATGCCACTAAAAGTAGGTGGACTATACCTCTTAAAGCTTTCAAGTCTCTTTTGTTCTTCTTCTGATGCCTCGGGCTTGACCTCAGGTCGAACCGGAATAAAAGGTTGTACCGGTACTACACCTGAAACTTGACCAGTGTAAACCTGCTGCTCTGGATTTGAGATCTGAGTCTGAGCTACTCTCCAACCTGCGGAATGTTTGGTACAACAGAGATCAATCCCGCCTGAGTTAATGTACCAAACATACTCAGGAACTGTGCCAAAGTCTCCTGAAGTCCGAGGGTAACAACAGGTGCTTCTGGTACCTGTCCCCCAACTGGAGCTACTAGTGGCTCCTCAACTGTTGTTCTGATAGGTGCTCTAGTCGCAGTACGTGCCCTTCCTCGACCTCTACCTCGGCCCCGGCCTCTTGCGGCCCTAGCAGTATGTGCGGATGCCTGCTCAGCTAACCCAATAGCACGTGCCCTCACCATCTGTGAGAGAATGGAGATACAAAGGTTCAAATTCCAAATTCAACAAATTTCGCACGATAAGAATGAAAGAAATAGAAATCTCCTAACAGTTCTGTAGCCTCTCAAAGATAAGTACAGACGTCTCCGTACCGATCAGCAAGACTTTACTAAACTCGTTCATGACTCGTAGAACCTATGAACCTAGAGCTCTGATACCAACTTGTCACGACCCAAAATTCCACCACAGGCGTCGTGATGGCACCTAGTTTCTAAGAATAGGTAAGCCGATTTCAATTACCTTTTGAAGCCTTTTTTTTTTTGAAACTAACAGCAGAAATAATTACAATATACAACCTCCCAAGACTGGTAGTACTAAGTCACGAACTCTAACTGAATACATGGAATGATCACGAGGACCGAATATACAATACTGTATGATTACAAATTAACAGTACAGTGAAATGAAAAGACTCCAAGGGACTGCGACGACCAAGCAGCTCTACCTTAAATCCTTACTATCCTGCTTTAACTCTACTCAAGTCTGATATCTTCAATACCTGTCTCTGCACAAAAATATGCAGAAGTGTAGTATGAGTACACCACAGTCGGTACCCAGTAAGTATCAAGACTAACCTCAATGGAGTAGAGACGAGGTACAGTCAAGATCACTCACTAGTCTAATAACCTGTGCAATATAATATACAAAATACTAGGAAACAGATAGCAAATAAAGGCAGGATAAAACAACCAGTGATATGCGCAGCAAGACAACAAGAATACCATAAATATCATCCAACAATTAATAAATACATGTACGCCCAATTAATTTAAGTTTTTCAAATAAATATCTTTCACATATAATTCTTCCAAATAACTCTCTTTTAAATATTGTTTTCTAAAATAATTATTTTTCAAATATAGTTCTTTCAATAAATCTTTTCAAATATAATTTTCTCAAATAAATATCTTTCAAATACAATTCTTTCATATAATTCTTTTTGAATAAAAATCCTTCCAAATAAATATTTTTGAATATAATCCTTTCAATTAAAAATTCACCATGTGACACCTCATTTCATAATTATAAAAAAAATACGGGTCTCAGCCCATTTTCATAGTTTTCATAAATACGGGTCTCAGACCATTTTCATATTTTCACTACACCCCGTGCCCATAATTAAATCATATCACAACCGCACGAACAATTCATGTGCCAATTATCATTATCATTTCATCCCAGCACCTCGTGCCCACATTTCATATCACAACTGCACAGACTATTCACGTGCCAAATATCCTTATTACTTCCTAACGGCATCTCGTGCCCACATTTCAATTTATAATCCGCCTGACAATAGCCATAGGCTCTCAATTTCAACATAAATCAGATTGTTATCAATTTACCAACAACAAGACAAATTGCAAAAGGTATAAAAATAAACACAAAAAAATCACATCACATGAAAATCATCAACACTACAACCCCCACATCATCACATATCGTCCCTGACAATAGCCACCCTTATCGCTCATATTGCCACCCTTATCACTCATATAGCCACCCTTATCGCTCCACCCAGATAATATCAATAGCTACCCTTATCGCTCCTACTTCCACCCTTATCGCTCTTATAGTCACCCTTATCGCTCCGCCCAGACAATATTCCAACAAACACAACAATAGTGAAATGCCACCCTTATACCCACATAATATCAACGGTGAAATATCACCCTTATCTCCCCAAAATAATAACTCACAACACAATAATTTACACGGAAAATTAACACAGTAACATAATAAAATCAATTCATATCATAATTTGCCCAATGGCCACAACCAAATTCTAAAGATATAACAAAATTAATTAATTTCACAACAAATAGCCCAAGGCTCCACATAATGTATATAACATCCAAAAGCAATCAATAGAGATAGAAATTACTCAGCATAAAGTAAAACCTTCATTAATACAAATTTGGATAATTATATTAACTCTTATACTTAAGCTCGCTTAAATTAATTATTTGCATAAGAAAATTCATATTGGAATTAATTTTCAATAAATATGAAACCAACAATGCTCACGAAATTTCATAAATATTTCAAGTAACAATCACATTAAATTATCATATAAAAACAAATTCAACAATAAGGATTTAGGCATAGCAAATAGATGATTTAATAATTTTTCACAATTTCCCCATTTACTACACAATAATGCCTAAGACTTTAATTCAATGAAATTTGCACGTATAAGCCCGAGTACGTACCCGTCACCTCACGTACACGACTTTTCATATTTCACAAATGGCACATAAGGCTCAATGCCTAAGGGGAAATTCCCTCACTCGAGGTTAAGCAAGACACTTACCTTTTTGAAGTTAGGCCGATATTCTAAAATAGCCTTCTTGCTTGAATTGACCTCCGGACAGCTCAAATCTATCCAAATTAATTGTATAACTCCATTAAAATTCGTCGAAAATAATTCCGGATAATAATACGCCGACTTAAAAATTTATTACAAAAAGTCAACACAGGGCCCGCCCCTCGGAACCCGACATAACTTTCATGAAATTTGAACACCCATTCCAATACGAGTGAAACCATACCAATTTTATCGAATTCCAATAACAACTCGACCTCCAAATCTTAAAGTTTTGTTTTTGACAGATTTTGTACAAATCTTGATTTCTTCCATTTAAATCTGAATTAAACGATGAATATAACCATGGATTTATGAAATATAATACCTTTTGGATATAGGATACTTACCCAGATCAAAATCGTGAAAAACTCCTCGAAAATCGCCGCAAAACCGAGCTCCAAATATCCAATCAAAAATGGTGAAATGACCATTTTTAGTCCTTAAGTTTCTGTCCAGGTTTTGCTTCTGCGGACTGACTTTGCGCTTCTGCGAGGTCGCTTTTGCGAGCCAAAATGCACTGCTGTGAAGCCCAACAGTGCACTTCCCAGCAGTGTTCGCTTCTGCGAAAGAAAATGTGCTTCTGCGGTGTCGCTTCTGCGACAAAACGACCGCTTCTACAAAATAATGCCAAGCTGCCTTATTCCGCTTCTGCGTTGTAGCAGTCGCTTCTGCGATCACGTAGGCGCGCAAAATGCGTCGCACCTGTGACCTCTGTCTAGTACCCCTTCCCACTCGCTTCTGCGATGAAATTCTCGCTTCTGCAATGTCGTTCTGCGATCAAACATCCGCAGAAGCGAAACAAACAGCTGTTGCCCAGAAACAACAGAAATTTCCAGCAGCTATCTCATCCAAATATCAACTCCGTTAACCTTCCGAAATCCACTCAAGACCCTCGATACTTTAACCAAATATACCAACATGTCCCAAAATACAATACCAACTTAGTCGAAGCTTCAAACCACGTCAAACAACGCCAAAATTCCGAATCGTGCATTATTTATAAGTTTTCAAATCTTTCAACTTCTATATTTTGCGCCGAAACGTATCAAATCAATCCGGAATGACTTCAAATTATTCACACAAGTTATAATTGACTTAATGGAGCTATTCTCACTTCCGGAATCGAAATTCGACCTCGTTATCAAAAATTTACCTTTCGGTCGGACTTTTTCGAAATCTTATATTTTCCAACTTCGCCAAAATGTGTCGAAGTATCTTACAGACTTCCAAATCCAAATCCGAACATGCGCCTAAGTCCAAAATCATCATACAAAGCTATTTCAATCCTCAAAATTCTATTCCGGAGTCGTATGCTCAAAAGTCAACTCCCCGGTCAACGCTTTTCATTTAAGCTTCAAATTAAGGATTGTTCTTTTAATTTAATTCCGAATCTTCGGTAAATCAAACTCGACCACACCCGCGGGTCATAATACTTATTATGAAGTTGTTTGAGACCTTAAATCACTGAACGGAGCGTAAAGTCTTAAAACGACAAATCGGATCGTTCCAATCCACTCCATCATCATCTACTCCTAATATTTCTAGATTTGATATTGGAGGATCTCAGGCGGCTTCATCCCCATCTACTAGTGTTGCTTCAGTTGCTCCTTCACGGAGACATTATGCTGGTGGGACTGTAGAGTACAATCATATACATCGATTAATTGTCATACCCCATGGGGACGAGTATGTAATTCTTTAATTTCTAATTATTTGAATAAAGATCTACATATATTTAACGAATATTTATTTTACATATAATGTAGGTTTTTTCCATCCTTTCAGGCCACACATATGGTTGTGGAAGCTATGAAGCCATTTTTTCATGAGCCGTGGAATTCCTGGAGAGTGATTCCATACCAAATTAGATTGAATATGTGGTTTCAATTTAAGGTACGAATAAATATAATTTATATAATATTTATTATGTCCGTCTAACATTTATTTTAATTGCAGACTAAATGTGTATGGCAGCCTCAGCATGAAAATCTGGTGAATAAACATTTCGAGAAGAGAGCTTAGAACAAGATTAAAGATACTCACTCTATTGCTCGAAAAGGTGGGAGCAGGACTTTGTGGTTGCATGAAGATATCTGGAATCAACTATTTGCGAAGTCGAATACCGAAGAATGGAAGCAGAGGGGTGAAAAGGCGAAGGAAAATAGAGTCTCCAGTAAGGGTGGCTCGTTGCACACCGGAGGTTCAATCAGTTTTGCGGCCCATCGATTAAGACTGGTAAGTTATTTATAAAATTTTACTTATCTTTAATTATATGAGATCCAAGTAATAAACTCATATTTTTTATTTTGAAAGGAAAAGGCACATGGGAAAAATGTGTCTCATGCTACTATTTTTGAGGAGACACATAAGAAGAAGAAGGAGGATGGTACAAAAGAAATATGGGTTGAACTGCGTGCATCGGAGACGTATGTAAGATTCTAACAATACTACCTTTATTCTTGGTTAAGATTAATTCGTTTATATAATGTTTGTCAACAACATTTCAGGAATGGTATCACAGAAGAATGGAGGAGTAGCAACAAACTAAACCCGATTCTCAGCCGAGGCCCGAAGATATGACTTCGATATGGACACGGGCAACTCGTGGAGTAAATAAAGGTATAAAATATTTTAGTACTTTTTTAGATATGACTTCGTTTTAATATTATTTTGCACAAGTTGTATGTTTCTTCTCTTGCTCATTTAAATAATATTTTTTATTTTCTCATGAAAATAAATAAAGGTAGAGTCTATGGACTTGGAGTGAAGTCGCCGCCCAGTCATCCAGCCGCATGTTTTAGTGGTGCTTCTGCTTCACCCGAAGAAATTGAGAAAATGCGGACACAAATCAATGCATTGTCTCAACAATGGGATAATGCTCAACAAACAATAAATATGATGCGGACATTCAAGCAAACCATGAAAAACAACCTAGAATAGAAGAATCTAACAATGAGGAGGCTGAAACCAGTAATGATCGGTAGTAATTTTGAATGTAATATGAGTTTAGACTTTATTGGTTTCGGCTTGGTTGGGTTTACACTTGGATTATGTGTTTTAGACATGAATATCATTTGGTTGAAGTTTTTATACTTTAATGTGTTATGATAGATGTGTTTAGACTTGTTTGAAAGTATTGTATAGATTGGTAGTTTGATATTTGATGGTTTGTGTTCAATTGTTTGAGCAATTGTGACACATATTACGTTGAATGATTAGTTTTGAATTGCAGATGGTGTAGCTTAAAATGCAGCAGAATTCTACTGATAAAATTCAGAATTTTCGACTGATTTCTGACTACTTTGGTTAGAAAACTTAACTAGGAATTCCCATATTTACGACTGAAGTAGTCGGAAAAATTAATTATTTTTTAATTTAATTTTAATTTTTTTCAACAGATTTGGTCGGAAATTTTAAATTTAATTTAAATTAATTATTAAAATTATCAACCAAAACGGTCGGTACTGTCAAGAATAAGTAATAATTTATTTTAAATGTGTGACTGTTCTGGTCGCAAAATTACCGACAGTTGCGGTCGCAAAAGACAAATTTAGCCGGTCTCCCAGATTTTTCCTTTTTGCGACTGTTTTGGTCGCAAACTGCCGACCGTTTTGATCGAAAATTTTTTGTGACCTTCTATATTCTGGCCTCTTCATTTCCGTCGGAAATAAGTGATTTCCGACCGACTTAATGGTCGAAAATTTGACATCTTCTAGTAGTGTTGAGTTTGACTCTCAATGGAAGCATTCGGTGTGTTATTTTTTCTGTATTTCTGTATTTCGCTTTGGTTATATTAATTGTGAAATACAATCAATATAGGTTGTGTATATACAAGTTATATTTGTTGCGCAAACGAATAGTAATTAATCAAACTACAGTTTTATATATATATATA